>CAJHUC010001737.1:0-54421 GCA_905146915.1 Ostreobium quekettii
AGTTCGAATGTACCGATCCGAGGGGCACTCCCTGGGGGCTGTGTACGGATTTGTTGCCCGGCAGACGGTTGGCATTCGGGTGGTAGGCCCACGTGAGGGGGGGGCTTTTGGGGTGGCGGCCCGGGGGCATGTGGCTGGGCTGGGATCTCGGTGGGTTGTGGCCCTGCGCCGCCGCCGGGCGCGGCGCCCCGGGCTGACAGGGGAACGCTTTGTCGGGCGGGCGGCGCACGTGGCCGCAGGGTCCGGCCTTCGGTCGTCCGGGGCGCTGCTGGCGCCAGCGTGATGCGCCCGTTCTGGAGTGGTGATTGATTGGCTTCTTTGGCCGCGTTGGTGAGTTTGGTGACGGCGGAATGATCGGACACCAACCTGGAGCCCTGTGGTTTGGACGGGGAGTTGATGGAGTGTGTTTTGACCCCGTCTGCTGACAATCTCTTTCTTGACAATAAACTCACAGTTGCCGACTGCGCCGCTGTCGACAAGCGTTTCACGGCCACGCCGATTCCTCGCCCCATTTTCACCTGTCGGGTTTGCATTTAAATGTCCCCGCTGTTCCACCGCCTTTGCTTACGCTCACCCTGAATTCCGGTTATGCTCACTTTACATTATTTTGCCACGTGGGGAGTTGGGTATGCATTCACCTGTTGCCACCTGTCAACAATCGCTGAACCAATCGCCAGGATAATGAATTTTATGGAACTGATTGGTGAATGTAGAAGACGCTGTGGGACAAAATAGCTCGAGCCTTGGGGATGTTTTGCGCACTAGTGCAAGCCACGATCAATTATCCAATCGTGACTTGGATCCGTGCGTAAAACTTCCCCGAGCCTGGAATTATTTCGTTCCTTTACATCTTCTACATTCACCAATCCGTTCCAAGGAAGCTTGTGAGGGGGAGGAAAATAAATGAGTGATATTAAAGAGAATGATGTTGAAAATGTTCTCTTCTACATTCACCAATCCGTTCCAAGGAAGCTTGTGAGGGGGAGGAAAATAAATGAGTGGTTTTAAAGAGAATGATGTTGAAAATGTTCTTGCTGGATATGGTGAACATGGCATTAAATGTAGTGTAATGAACACGGAGATGCAGTGATTACGAATTGAGAACATTTGCAGCGGGTGCTGTTTGACTGGTGTGCCGGTCCTGTTATCTTCCTGGTTACGGCTTTGGGACAAAGACCACACATGGTCACTTCCAGGCACGGGGAGCAAAGGTGATTCGTTCCCTACTGCAGCGGGTCGCCACATTTAACACGTTGTTCAAGGACGGGCGACCCCGCTCCAGTCAGTTGTGTGTGTACGCCACACAACCAACCTGGCACTCGCCCTGCACAACAGCGACTACACTGTGGCCGCCTATGAGGATGTGCACAAGAACAGAGCATCGGCTCCAAACTGACGGGAATATGGGCACCGCCTGCCGAGGACCTCTCACGCTACAGTGTTTATCTGGTAATACGAGCGTGGGAACAGGTCAGTGGCACCCAGCATATGAGCGTACAGGGTGGACATTCCATCCAGTCCTTGGCTCCCAAGTTTCTTCGCCCCTTGCTCTTCACCCATGAGGCTCCCACAGCTTAGCCAATCTTCGGACTGTTTGATGCTTTGCACTTGCCATTTTCATCCCACGCAGCGCACGCAGCGTCAGCATAAGACAGTCGTCGTCAGGCAGCCACACGCGAAAAGGGTGGTCACCACGTGTCGTCAAGAACAGCGCTGTTTTGCCACAACAGGCCGTGTCTGTGTCTGGGACAAGTCCGCGCCGACCCCCCGCCCAGGCCCCAACCAGAGGCCAACAGAAATTTCAACCATCAACCGAAGGCCTTCACAGGATTCAACTGCCAAAGTCGACGGGAAGCGGCAGGCGCGTCCGAACAAACGAGCCCATCTCCACTTTTGGTCCGTTGCATCATGTGAAAGGCCCACGATGGCCGGAGCGGCACCTACTAAGCACAGCCACGGGGCAGCCGCGCCAGAAACCACAGCCGTGCTTGGGCCCCCCTCCGACACGGGCCAGCGGTTCCCCTGTGGGAGCCAACTTCGCGCGCCCCCCCGGGCCATGTGAACGGGTCCCCTCCACACCGCGTCCGCCGCCAGACGGCGCAAAAAACACAAAAAAATGAATCCGGCGATGCAATCCTCGACCCCCAGGACACCCCGGGCCCCACCAGACTGCCTCAGTCCCCGCGAGGCGTCCCTCGCCGCGCGGTCGAACGGATCGCCGGGAGCATCTTTGCAGCGGCGGGGGAGGCGCCCGGTCTGCTTCCGTCGTCCGCGGCGAGCCGGCATCGCCCACGCGGGGAGGTCGCCAGCGCCGGTGGTGGCGTGCAGCGGCGTGACAACGCGGCAGAGGGAGGCCGTGCTGCATCGGAGGGAGAGAGCGCACGGCGCGGCGATCACCGCCGCCGTCGTGCTGTCGGACGCGCCAGGTGGGCTGGGCGGGTCGACGCGTGCTCTGGGGCGCGTCATCGAAGATGGGGCGCAGGGAATGTGGGTGGGGTGGGGTGGGGTTGGGGAAGCGGGGTCGGATTTGTTGCAAATGGAAAGAGGAACGGGCCGTGCAGAGGGCGCCCCCTACCATGCAGGCGTGTGGGAGACTCTTTTCCATGTTGCGAGAAGATGATGCAGAGTTCCTGGTGGGAATTGGGGGAAAGGGTTTGGGGGGCATTGGTTCAGGGTTTAGGTACTTTGCCGGCTGGGCAGTCGACGCTGAGAATGGAGCACGGAATCGAGCGTTAAATGCGCCGGGCCGTTGCCTGAGCCCCGGAGACGGCCGCGCGGGAGGCGTGTTCGGCCCGCGCAACGATTCGGGTCTGGCCGTGATGGCCCGTGGGTGTGGATTGGCGGGAGATTTGCGGCAACGCCATGGTTCGGCGGTGGCGGCGTCGAGCGCGTTGCGCCTGTGTTGTGCACCGATATGCAGTGCCGCTGAATGGAAGTGTCGAAGAGCCCAACAGGGACACGTCTTGTGAGTTGAGCCTGACGGCATGA
Organism: Ostreobium quekettii; assembly: GCA_905146915.1. Classification (NCBI taxonomy): domain Eukaryota; kingdom Viridiplantae; phylum Chlorophyta; class Ulvophyceae; order Bryopsidales; family Ostreobiaceae; genus Ostreobium; species Ostreobium quekettii. The sequence goes on from CAJHUC010001737.1 coordinate 2,989, forward strand.
CCCACCACAGGAAGGCTGCGCACGTTCCCGCTTCTGCCGCAGTGTCGACTCGCTGGGGACAGAGGATGGAGCGTTTGTTCTTATGCTGACGTCGTCGGAGAATGCTGTGTGGGTGCAATGGCAGTTATTGATCAGATTGTAGCAGAAGTATTGGGGCGTTGCGGGGCGCTGCGCCGCCCCCCAAAACTGCACTTGCCACAAATGGTGATGACACAGCATTGCTTGTGCTGGTCGCACCTTGGCGAGCTATGTGTTGCATTGGCCAGACCATATTTGAGGTTTGTAGTTCTCAGTTCTCAGTTGCATCATTCTGCAGATTTTGTGGCCAGAATCAAGGAAAAGCTCAGCACACTAACTCAAGTACCTCTGTCTGTGGCAGGCTCCTGGATGCTGCTCACTGCGGCACTTGATAAGACCTTGATGTTTTGGAAATATGAAGAGGTGGGATAGGAAGCGTGGATCGCGAGTCTGTCAGCACTGATACTGATCCTCTACATCTGAGCTGGGACTGTGACAGTACTAGTGTGGGCAGCAGGCTTTGTAATTAGAAAGTAGAAAAGCTGTTGCCTTACATTTTCTGAGCCCCTCCCTCAGAGCTGAGTGTGAGGATGGTGTGTGCATGACAATGATCAATTCTGCTGTGCTGATGGTGTTCTAAATAGAACACTTGTAGATTTTGCTGTTCAGCTTGTCCATAACTAGTGCCCAAGTAGCGCCCTGAGAGTGCCAAGTACTGCTCAGCTTTGCAAAGTACTGCCCAAACTCATAAAATACTTTAAAAGCTTTCAAAATGCTATTGAAGTGCTGTTCTTGGATGGGCTTCACAGTCTCACATGCAGATTCTTGCTCCAGGAAGAGGGGGTGGGGTGTGTGGGGGTGTGTGGGTGTGTGTGGGGGTGTGTGGGGGTGTGTGGGGGTGTGTGGGGGTGTGTGGGTGTGTGTGGGGGCGGTTGGGGCCAGTCTCTTGTGCATTACAGATTGGGGTCTTTTTTGGGCATCATTGTTTCCATGGCCACTTTCTTTCCTGATCTGAATGTGAGTGGATCAGCAATTGTGCACAGCCTAAGTGGCACAGGCTTCACAGTCTGAAATATGCCTACAACTGTCTGATGGGATCAGTGACTGACGATTTTATGGGCTGGACGTTGTTCCTGACGATCTGTCCATGCCAACAGCACTTGAACAAGGATGAAACATGGCCACGCAGCAGTGGGATGACATTCTGAACCCTGAGATTGGAACCCGTAATGAGAGTAGAAACAGTACTGATGATTGCCATTGCCAACCTGGCTGACAGATGTTTTCACTCGATTATTATCTTGGTTGATCTGTGCTTGTGGCTGTGCTCTAGTGCGAAACATCTGAAGGTCGACTGGAGCATCGTCAAATCGAGTCAGGTTGCGGACCAGTGTTTTCTTTTGCCCAGGACCTTGGGGAGCGCAGAGAGCACAGTCCAACAGTGTACTGTGGAACAGCACAGCAAACTATCGTTGGTTGGAAGCCACCAGCCGCTTCCCTTATGAAAAAGGTCAGTCTTAATTTGCACTGCACTGTCTTGTTGTGAAGTTCTGTGACGTGTTGCATGTCTTTGTTTCTATCTGTGCATAACACGATTGTTAGGGCCTGCTGAGCCTCTGACCGGAGTATGGGCAGTACTGCATCGTGGTCAGTGCAGTTGTCTGAACATGGAAAATCACTGCCCTTGCACCATCATGTCCTGTTGTGCAATGTTCCCATGAAGAAAATGGCATCCTAGGAGAGTTGTGTTCATGATTCTTAACTGCACATGCTCTACAGAAGTTCTCAAATGCAGAAAAGCAAGCGAAAGAGGCCCCAGGGGGACCGGGAGGAAGATAGGCTGTGTGCCTTTTGTCAGAATATTCTGGTCAGCAGCGCACAAGACTGGCTGGGATGCTTCCTGCGTTCTTCCTTGCGATGGATTTTCCAGATTCCCACCTGTTACATTTAATTCTGTTCTGCAAGTGCTTGCAACCTTGCAGGATCTTTGGACCCTGAGTGATGTTTTCCAGTGTGGGGTGGACAGTGTAGCTTGGGTGCGTCCACTATCCTCTCATATCTTCCTGCAATGCAGGAATGGTCAACAGATACTGACAGTGTTGTGGTGATGTTGTGCTATGCGAAAATCTCTGTGTGGATTCTGCATGGAAGCAGTTAAAAATTCCAACTGCTTGACATTAGCACGCAGGTTATGGAATTTTCTTGAACAGCATCGTCCTCATCTCACATGCAACCGGCTAGCTAAATCGTTCTGTTGAATCCTGAGAATCTTCATTTGCATCACAGCTGCACATGGATGAGCACTGCGGATGGGTCAAGGCACTTGCTACTGATGGCCGCTGGTTGTTCAGGTATGGCTGTGCAGGAATTGGCCAAATGCATTCTTTCTGACTGCAGCGCCTTTGCAGGCAGCCTTCATATGTCAAACCCTGAGCAAATGTTGCATGTTGTGAGCCTGAAGTATGTGGCCCCATCTGGCTGTCCCAAAAAACCTGCAAGTACGCTTGCAGACCATGTTGCAGGTGCACATACTGACCTTCCCATGCCCCGTAACATTGTGTGCTGGTCCACAGCTGTGCATGCAACACTCTTCACCAATGGGACCTGATGTGGACAAACCCGAGGCACGTGGGGAGCACCAAGCTATTTAATGGAGACATTCTGGACATTGCTGCAGGCTCTGGAAAGGTCTTCAGCTGTGGAACTGATGGGGCGATTCATTCTTGGGAGATCTCCAACCAGGCAAGTGCCTGGCCACAAGTGTCTGTGTGTCCCTGTGGCTGCATGGCTTTGTATGTATGCCTCTCTGTGTGTATATGCATTTGTGTATATGTTTTGCAGATTCAGAACCTCAGTGCTGTACTGTGCTATACTATGCTGCACAGCAGCGCAACACTGGGACTTAGATCGTGGAGAGAAGGTAATGTCTCTCCAGTCTTTAAGTGTGGAACTGCAATGGGCTGACACTGTGGCTGGCTCCAAAGAGGCTGGTTTGTCAGCACCACCACTGAATACTCAAGCGGCAGGCGCAAGGCATGTGCCAACTGCACTTGTTAAGGCCACCATGGGCCTGGCAATGCCATGTGGTTGTCTGGACAGATGCAGACAGCAGCTGGCAGTCCTGCAAGCATGCATCACTGGCGAAAGACTGTGATGTGCGACTATGAAAGTTGGACTGGGTTAGCATTTTGAGCACTGCTCCTGTCTGAACTCTGAGCTTTGAATAGTTGATTCATCAGGATATCTGGTTTGGTGCCCTATTGTGCAGTAATTCAGCCATGCAGGACTTGCTCTGGTGTCTGTGCTGGTTGATGAGGCAGTGAGATCGTTCCAGCAGTGTTGTGAAGCGACTGTGAGGCATATTGACACACCTGACGACAGAAGTGTGCCACATGGTCCAATGCGTTGAGCATGGTATTGTTGTAGGATTGTGTTTGTTTTTGCTGATTCTGGTGACACTCTGGCTTTTATGGTGGGATTGAGGTGGCAGCGAGGTGGCACACATTCACAGGATTGTTGTGTTGCAGGGTGGCTTCCAGAAAGCAAATTCCAAGGAGGGGGCGCATCAAGGCCGTGTCAGTAGCATGGCTTTGCACAAAGACATGTTGTACACAGTGGGATTTGATGGTCACCTAAAGGTACGCACCAGTAATGCAGGGCACCAACCAAGATGTGGTTTTGTGGCGAGCAAATGTGAACATTACCGTTTTGGACATACCTTTCTTGCCAGGTCTACTTTTGGGTTTTTCCAACAGTGGTTCAATATTCAGCATGGAAAAGGTGTGCATATGTAAGGCAAGACAATGCCATGGGAATAGAATGACATCACTGGCTTCATTGGCACTTGCTAACTTTCAGAGGCCACAAGCTGCTATTCAAACCCCATATTTCCTTTGCCATGGCTTTGTTGGGGCTTGCCACAGCTGTCGTGCAAGCTCTCGATCGCTTTCGCCACTAGAAGTTCGGATTGGCAGTGGAGCAACGTTGCTCTGATACTACTGTTGGAATGCTATGCGTGCGATTGCCAGGTCTGGGATGCCTCCAGTATGGATCTCTTAGTGGACATAAGTGGAGCCCATGAAGGCAAGAGGATCCGATGTGTCACCATGGGACCAGATGGCACACTGTACACTGGTGGCGATGACAAGGTGGGGCGCATTTGTTCATCTTTGCAGCATTGTACAGAATGGGGAGTTTTAAGATATTCAGTCCATCAAGCGACACTGGGTGTAATTCCTTGATTCACATCTGTTGGAAAGTGATGAAACACGTCCCTTGCACCTGCAAGGCGATGTCAGTCGTCAGTCCGCGTACCGATCGCCCAGTACATGATCGCCATAAACGCCAGCACAATGGGGCTACCTAATAGCGCCCTTCAATAGCGCCCGGCCCCCATTAGCACCCGCTTTTTGGCTTGGTATCGTTTTGGTAGTACACTACGAAGTCCTGCTGTGCGATTGAACCTGAAAACAGTATGTTGGACACACAAAAAGCGCCCAGAAGAGGTATTTGGTAGACCTGCAATGTTCGCTGGTCGTGCACAGAGTCCGGGAGTAGCCATAAACGCTGTAGGAGGTGTTTCTGGTCACCATCAGACCACAGGTGGTCCCAAGCAACCATTCCCGTCATACCGTGTGCAATGACATGTCAAGTTTGTTGCGTGCCGTGAGAATCATTGCGTGGTTTAAGATGCTGCTTTGTGGCAAGAATCGGAACCCAACAGTGAGATAATCACAAACCACAATCGTATTTCTGCAAATCGTTTGTAAATGTGCGAGAAACTGAATGCATCACTAAAGGGCAAGCGTCCAACACAGTGCTCCCCGTGATGTCCAGGGTGCGCCAGTTTCAGGGGTCAAGTTGGCATGTAAACAGCCGTTATCACTGCCAATTGGTCTTCTGTTACGTAAAATGATGTAGAGTCTTATTGATGGATGAAACTATGTCCTTATTTGATGAATTACACCACGATTGAATGCATTAGAATTCAAGAAGTTTTAGTGCCCGGCCACCAGTAGCGCCCTGTTGTTGGCCACGCCATGGGTGGGCTCAAACAGGTACCCCCGACTGTACCCAAATTGCCGACGCTTGGTGCAGAGTACTGCATGTCTTCACCGCCGATTTGTCACGATTGTGCCTTTCTCTGGCTTGCAGATGGTCAGGAGGTGGACACCCGGCTCCATGAGGCAAAAGCCGCCTTTGTACGGACACAACGGGTCAGTCCGGGTGCTCAGCCCCGGCGGCAGAACGGCATTGGTGTCAGGAGACGCCGAAGGGCATTTGTTGCTGTGGTCTGTGTGAGGACCACCATTTCGTTTGCGATAGGCTGTCGCAATGATGATGCTGAGAGTCCCAGACTAGGCGTGCACGACGTTAGATGTTGGTGGGCAGGCAGGGGCCCCCGTGGTGCCCCTGCTGCTGAGACGATTATCTTTCTGCAACACAGAAGCAAGAATGTACCTCCTGAACTAAATATGGGAAAGGGTGAATGGGGTGGGGTCAGGGGATAAGGGCAATTGAAGCATGGCTACATAGTGCCAGGTTGGTTCTCAGCATTGCTGGGCCAGTCAAGGCCAGAGTGACGAGCCTGGCTCATGTACTTATGTACGATTAAACGCATGTACATAGGATGATCGGAGTGTGAGAGAGGGGGTGGTTTGGAGTTTTTACTGGGCTGGGAAAGGGTCAGCGACAGCTGAGAAACGCTAATTTCATGTGCGAGGCTTGTGTGCTAGGAGTGCTTGTGGCACGATACGATATTGGCAGCAGTTGCTCTCAATCGCCAAAGGAGAGCGGCGGGATTGGTTCAAGTTGGATATGCATACCGATGTGTGACATGACTGGGGGCCTTTGTTGCACGGCTGGTGCCTATTGCGCGCCGGAATGTGTCCTCTGGTGCGCTTCTGCTGGATTCATATGCCCTTGTGTCCCTTGCTTTTCAACTGTGAACTACAGCACTGTGCACATTTGTTTTCGCATGTTTTGGGGCAACGAGATACTTACGAGATACTTAAAGAGATACTTGCGCACTCGGTCGTGTGCGAGCGCGAATGTATCGCGAAGATTTCTGCCACTCAAAGGTTTCCGCCCCGCCCAAATTACGTTGCGCCGCAGGGGCTGGTCGTGTCCTGAACTTGCCTCCACCTTCACCAAAGGCGATTCGCGGCTCCCCTGTCCCATCTGCACAGCTGGCGCGTCCCAACAGCGGCGCATCGATGTGCTGGTGGTCGAAAACTCGGCCTTCAGCATCAAGGCAATGCGCTGCCAAGGCAGCCGTCAATGTGGCCATTTCGAAAGGCAACACCTACTCCCGGCCTTCTGCCGCAATCGTGCCCACCCAGATCCACGATCCCATGGAATGTCCGAGCCTGGCTGGGGTCTCGACCCGCGACCTCACCGGCGAGAGAAGTGCCAATCCGGTGGCCTGTCCACTATCTACAAGACAAACGTTGCGCTGCAACGCGGTGTTGCTTTGCTGGTACCGTGCGCACACCCGCCCACGATTTCAGACCATTGTCGGAACCGACACCACTGAAAACTGGCACACGAAGGCTAGGCCTCCCGTGGGCTGCGTCAGCGAACAGTGATGAAGCGAGTCCACCGCAGGCGGTTCAGCCACTTAGAGAGCACGTACTGTGCAGTGGGCGCATCGTTCTAGAAATTGTCGTTGCTGAATTCGGCGCCGTCGTCGTCATCTTCGTCTACATCCCATGGAACTTCGCTGTCCTCTCCCTGAAAGGCCACAAAATTGGCGCACAGCTGTGAATCCACACAGTGCATTTTTCTCAACGCTCTGGCTGCGCAATGGCCACGATGGTCACGAGCGTGGACACTTGGATGCATTAATCATGATGCCACATTTCAGTGATCCTCGTTCGATGTTGACACCTGGACGTTGGTGCAAATTGGCAATAGAACAATCGCAGTACATTGCAGGTCCATTCTCTAAATTGGGCGTGTAACACGCCGTCCCCATATTCAATGATGCCACGGACATGCAATGGTGAATAGCAAGGCTAAAATTGGCCAAACTCCACTGACAAAACCTACTGGAGTGAGAGTAAAAAAACAATCGATATGTCTGGTCTTAAAGTCAGGAAGCCACAACATATCACATTCTTGACACAGTTCAGAAGAAAAAACCTGAAGGACCTCTTCTGCCTTGTTAATTTGCAGCAGGCATCCGCAGATGGAAAGGACGGAAGTCGCATTCTGGCATTCGCAGCAAATGCAATGGATACGACACTTGCAAGAGTTGGATCGTGGATTGTTCCCGTCCATTAACCTGTACCACAGCGCTGAATTCCCTTCGACCCCCTTCGACGATGGGATGCAAGTCCTGGGTTCCAGTTTGTGCGATTCAAACACGCGTATTGTGACGAAAGCGTGCGCATGAAGATGAAGCTAAGTAGCAGGCAGGGGTCTTTGAGCACGGCGTCAATTTGGAGTTGAGCGAAAAGAACATCAAAAGAAAAAACGCCCTGGGGCAGCCTGCAATGTTGATGTCTCGACTATATTCACGATGACCTTGGAGGTTCAACGGATTTGTTCGTCACAAGTCTGGCAAATTTGCAATCAATGGGTACCAAACAAACCCCCACGTTTCCCGCACCTGCATGTCGAACACGTCATCTCCTTCCTCAATTATTGACACCATTGTGGACTCCGTGTCTCCGTCGTCGTCGCTGCTGGCGCCGAGGCTGTCCATGTCCGACTTGTCATCTTCGTCACCACCACCGAGCGACCCCATGACCCTGCCGCGCTCCACCGCCACCGACGCCCGCGACTCCTCAGCCCGCCGGGTGCCCAGTCCTTGGCCTGGGCGCCGCAGCCAGCACGCTCCCATGAGATTTCATGACAATTCATGAGCATCCCTGATCGAGGATATGTTGCATCGGCCCAGCAACAACGAACTGGCAAGGGCTCTTGAATTTCGGAAGGGCTCTGGGTTCTCATGAAAAAAGGCCAACACTTTGTCCATGGAGCCGAACATGCCTTTCTCAAGTGTGTGCTTCTTCGAAATCTAGGACTGCCTTGAGCTGAATGGTGTGTTGCTCATTAACACCCGAGTGGCATGCCAATAGACCCGCCGCTGGTGTTCCCCCTGGGATCCAAAATTTGATTGAATGGGTCGGATTCTAAGCAATTACAGGCAATCTCGTGCGCTCCAGAAAAAGAGCATGGGCGGGCCTCAAGTCCCAGGCTCTCACCCTGCATGTGATCCTCTGACTCAGCGCCTCCAGAGCTTTCCGTTAGATCATCCAGACTACCTTCATGTACATCTTGTTCCCCACGAAGAATGCGCAGTTCCTCTTCCCTGATAAGCAATGGCGCAAACAGGCTCAAGGCCTCCATCTACCAATTGGCATCCATCAGCCCCACTTCGCCACTGCCAACCAACAACGCATCTTTGGCAACCATCAAGGGATGCGTAGGTGCATCAACAACAGTGGAATATAGTGAGCCGTGTGATGCGGAGAATAGTCACGCTCAACACGCTGTTGATTACTGCTGTTGATTATGTGCAAAATCGACCATCGCAGTTCGGCTATCTAGGGAACAAGGAAACGAGTTCGAATCGTACCGAAGCCGATTTTGCAGCTTCCTCAATTTCTTGTTTGAGGCGTCCAGCTGGTCCTGCTCGGCCATGTAGTACTCATTGAGCTCCGCTTCCAGGTACTGGAGGTTTCTGCATCGCTCCAGGTATTGGCCATATCTGCATCGAATTCAGCGAAGAAAACGGAGGATCACACTTCCGTGCGCAATGCATTGGCACATCCATGGAACTTTTGCTCGCAGTCCTTTAGTCAATGTGGCTCCGTGGGTGGCGATGCGCAGAAGCCATCTGTGCTTGCATTCTTGCGTCACCCCTTCTGATCCCCATCCGTGCCATTTGCGCCGCCATCAGGTTGCTTGGCATCATCACATTCATCTGGAAGCGACAATGTACACGCGGCTTGCTTTGTACTATGTTCTCTATGTATTTTACACAAACTTTGCTGCTGTAATGGTGCGGTGCATGTATCACTTTGTGAGATTATGCCCATAAATCCTCGTAATTTTGACCCAACAAACGATCAAGTAGAGAACATGTCACAATTGCCCCTTGGCAGGATCTCTTTAACAAACTGCCAACAAAAGCAATCAACACAACAAACTGCATTGAAGCGTTCCTTCTCATTTCATCAAGGGAATCAGCCCAAATTTGTAGAAAATCCAAAAAAAAATCGAGTATCTGACGTTTGTAACCGTCAACAACACTGTCGTTCAAATGCTGCAATCCAACGCGTTCTCAATGCACGGTGCAGCACATTGTCCAGTGTTGCGCTTTTGCTGCTGCCAGCTACCACAACTTACAATGATTGAAGTTCTGTTTTCAGCTTTTCGTATTCATCCATGTATCCGGGCCGGACGCTCTGCAGCGTGCTCAGGCGCTTCTCGCTTCTGTCCAGATCGGTCTTGCGTTTTTCTATCTTGGATTCCAGACTTTTCAGCGTTCGGTCCAAGTCGGACAGCATGCCCTTGTGCGACCTTCAGCATCGCCATGCAGCGCCCGTCAGCAGTTCACTCATAGCTTATTCTCTCCATTGTGCTGTTAGCACAGAAAACAGCTTGCAGCTATGGTGAGTATCAGGCGCTCTCAGGCGGAATATGAATAGGGAGCTTTTGATGCAAATATCGGACAAGGCAAGCCAGGCGCAAACTGAGCAACTCCAACATACAGCATCATTTCCGGGGAGGTTTGGTCCTCGCATTCGCGACGCCATTTTTGCACGTGCGCTTTTGGGTGCGCGAAAGCATAGAAACACTCATTCGGGAGGCCACGTTTAAGCATTTTCACTCTCCTGCCCGCACCCTTTCGAGCATCCGCAACACTGCATCCACCTCGCCCTCGGCAAGGGCAACGACACGGTCGAAAAAGGTCGCCTTATGCCCACTGCAGCGGGTCTACCTGCCCCGGGCTCCCTGAGTCTATACGTATTGGCTGTACCCACACAGGGTACATATTTACGCAATTTATGCGCTTTTAGGCACAAACACAATAAAAATATTCTTAGGCATAAAACGCGTGAATAGCGCGTGTTTGCGCCATAAAGACGAAGCCTGTTTGTGTGCTTGCCCCGTTGCAACAAATCGGGCCGCAGAACGCCGACAGGGACCAGTTGTATCACGCGATTTCATCCCAATCATTTCCCTTTCAAATTGCAAAATTCTGCTAAAAGGAGTGTAATGTGAGGTATGATGGACAAGATCTTGATGTGGTCAGGCTTGTTATTTACGCTGTAAACACATACCGCTATTACGTTTTTCGCATAAAATAATTCTCACGTTCTTCCCGTAAAATTGCGTATACACCCGCCCGTGTGCATTAAAACAGTACGTATAGACTTGCGGAATCCGGGGAGCGGCAGCCAGCCGCGCTGGAGTGGGCAGAAAATCAACTTTTGTTCGGCGACGTCGTTGCCCTTGACGAGGGCCGGGTGGACGCTATGTTGCTTATGTTCGGGGGGGGCAGAGGACTGATCGCTGTACGCGACTTTCATCGTGCAACCTAAGTGTCCCAACGAGCCGAGAAAACTTATACACATCCTTAAGAATATCCCCTTTTGCAAACTTACGCCTTTGCGTGTAAAAAACGTGAACGCAAAAGAGAAAAGGTAAACACCAAGCCTGGATGTGGTAGCGGTATTTTGGTGCCGCGTTTGCAAGTTTCAGGCAGCCGCAGCTTCGTCTTGATCGGCCCCCGATTTCAGCAAGCGTGCTGTCGCTCCCAATCAACTGACCACTGGCGGTGTACTGCACAGGTACCCTGTGCCTGTGATGCAACGTGCTTCCAGTTCAGTGGGCTCTGCGGAGACGCCTTTCCATGCCTTGTGCGACAGCTTTGCGGCTACGCAGAGCAGCAGAAATGATGAATCTGCGCACTTGATGCTCTCCTCGATCTCGGCCACCGCCTCATTGACGGTCTTTTCGACGAATACTGTGTCTATGTGCGCTCCCGCCGCCCTCAGCCTGGTCTCCCTGAGGCGAGGCTCACTCTCCAGTGCGTCGTGCAGCGCCACGCCCGACTGCGTGATGTCGCTGCACACGCTGCGGATTTCCTTGCCGCTGAGACCCCGCACGGCCGAGGAGGAGGAGTCAGCTAGGTCGCCCTGCGCCCAGCTGCAGTATGTTGGTCTTTCATTTGAAACGATCAGCGCTGTCACTGAAAATCCTCGACTGAGCCTTCATTCACACAGTGGCGGAAGACAGCCGCGGTGTGTTTTGACGAGATTTCCTGCATTTGGTGTAAAGTAGCGAGAGAAATTGATGCTGTTCGTTGGTTTTCTATTTGCGTCGGCTGATTCTGTCCATCGCAAGTTTAGATTTGTTACTTTGATTTACTAATTTTTGCGTAGGGATGCACTTACCCGTCAGTACATAAAACGTCACTCAGTATCCAAAGGTGATGCACTGCATATCGCCTTACTCTTGGCCCCATCGCCTCGCGCCGTTGTCTGAGCACATTCAGGACATACGGCAACCCATGGGCAATGCGTTTTGGATGGATTGGACAAGAGACACATCATTCGATGGGCAACCGCGCGGAGTCCTTTCGCCAGGCTTGGGAAATACTGGAGGTCCTTATTCAGAATACGCATAATATGCGCATTTGGCGAAAACGATTAAAATACGCTTGATTTGAGACGCTCTCTAGATTCTGAAGTTTGGAATTGTTACACTGAATGCCATTCAATTGGGCGAATTAATGACTGCGACCTGTGACTTGCATCCCGTGGACGAGCGACATGTACAGCGCGACACCTGGAAAGCTAGGCGTATTGTGAGTGAAGCGAGGAGCAAATGGTGACATCTAAATTACATGAATTTGCAGAAAGGTTTTCATGGAATTACAGCCCAGCGGGGTACGAGCGCGTACCGCGGCATTGCCACGACAGGCGGCGATAGACACCGGTGTTGCCATCTGGCCGTTATCGCTCAACCTGTGGTTTCTGTGTGTCGTGGGAATGAACAAGACGCTGTGAGGGAGCATATATAGCATTTGCATGAGCTGCGCCATGGATATGTCGGGCACAAATACGGACGGATAGAATTGAAATGTCGCTGAAGCTGCAATGATCCGCGCTGCGTCCTAGCTCAAGCGGGTGCAAGAAGCGGCCAACTGTGACGCTGACGCTCTTTGTGAGTCAAGCATGCGAGGCTGTTTCATGATGTAGTCACTGCTACGGAGGTGTTAAGATATGATGCCGTGGATCAATCCCATATTGGTCGAATACAGATATTAATTGGATAAATTGCATGTCATTGAAGTTGTGATTGTGCAAAATTCTGCCCAACTTTCAGACATATTTTTAGGCTCAATATGGAAATACAGAATGCGCGCATTTTTGCCATGTTTTTGTTTCTGCCGTATCCGTATTTACCAAGACTGCTTTTTGCTCAAGGGAAGGTGCTATGTCGATTTTGTTATGCTTAGCGTCAATTTGACGTTAATCTCAAACCCCACTCCTGAGTGCCCATCCTTCGTCGATGCAATGATGGCTCAGAAACATTATCTGGGAGTGGTATAGAATATCTAGGTGATTCCGAGGACAAAAGACAGTCAAAGTTTAGTCGATTTCAGTGGGTTGAAAATTGGATTCTAAATGGCATTGTAGGGCCTACAATGGACCTCACCTGGTTAGGCGGGCAACCTCAATGTCTGCAGATTTATCCATTCTAAGGCGGTTTCTGAACCACGAGGATTGCAGGAGGTTTAGGAACAACTCGCAGGTTGTTTGCTGCTTATAAATTGCGTTTTGGGGCACCTTCCCTGCTTATGTCGATTTTGCGGAAATTACATAATCTCTTAGCGTCACAGGTCGGCTCCCCCCTCCCCCCGGCCCGCGTCAATTTGACGCTAACTGTAACAAATCGACATAGCGTCTTCCCTAACAGGACTTGGCGATTGCAACAAGCTCAGGGCGGACTTCTGGAGACGCCCACCTAGGAAATTAGAGATATAGAACGCAGCGCATAGGACATGACGGAGGGCACGGGATATTGTCGATGCCTGGTCTCAATCTTTTGATATACCTCAAGAGTGCCTTGAATACACCAAACAAGCTGCATTTATTGGGCGAAAGGAGCTGATGCCATGTGCAACAATTCTCGACTGTCTGAACGGGGCGGGACAGCAATTGAATGTACTCCGTCGTTTACAAAAGGCCTAGATTTCCGCTCTTGTGAGTATGCGCTCCAGCGCCCACCCGCGCCCCCCAGTTCGCACCTGTGCCTCAGCTGTCGCTTTCAGAGTGGCCTGGTGCAGCAGCGACGCAATCTTGAGCATCTCCTTCACGGACCGACCGTCCGCGGCGTACAGGCCTTTAATGCTCAGCTTGAGGCGCGCCTTGGTCAGCATGGTGGCCGCAACGGATTGCAGGAAGGCCACCCGCTCGGCCTCCGTGCTGATGTCGTCGGACACGTCAGTGCCGGGATCGTACCTTGCACACGCATGTGGACAGCAATGGGTCGACACACGACACACTCATTAGCTGCTCCATGCTGCTTGTTCGTGTTTTCCTTTGATTGCTTCATTTGTCCTGCATTAAGGTACTTTGTGATGAATAAAGTAAACCATTGGTGGCGTGCTGCACTGGCTGATGTCCTGATCTCTTCGCTCCGCTGTATTCAGCGTCAGTGCGATTGTTGCCGCGTCCTGATGCCTCCGCGACAGCGTGGAAGGAACAATGCCCGTCCAACAACGGGAGCATAGGGCCGCCGCATCTTGCAGAGGGCGGAGCACATCACCCTCTTGCGGCACGCTCCCCGCTGGCCCACAGGTCCAGCGCACCAGCAGGACGCCGCCGCCTGGACAACGGATTTTGGACGGCGCCAGGGCGCAAGCCGGCGTCCCACCTCCGGACGAGCCAGTACAGACAGTCCGCCACGAGCTCGAAGTTAGGCGTTCGGAAATTCTCCATGGAAATGAGCCGCGGGTAGCCCAACGCCCTCATGACCTCCGTGAAATCTGCCCCACACGGAAAGGCGTCGCCCGTGAGACGTCGACCCCCAGCCCAATCGGGATCCCCCTCGGGCCCCAGAGCCCCCCCTACTTCTCAGCTCCCGGAACGACATGGCCGCGGACGCTCGCCCGAAATCAACCGCCAGCCGCCGGCCCTGCGGCTGTCCGGCCTCCAAATTGGTCTGTAAAGCGGCCCCCTCTCTCCTCTTTTCGGCGGTTGTGAACAGAGGCATGACGAAAGAAAGGCGGCAAAGTCGCGGAACGCTGTGACCCGGCAGCTTGCCGGACACGAGCGTCCGGCGCCCGGACGCGGGTCATTGTCCTGCGTTCCAAGGAGTCTGCGCGCTTTGGCGCATTTGTCGCAGGCCCCCGGCCCCCCCCCACACAACCCTTCGCTCGCGCACCTGTCCCGTGGCCCGCCGGCAGGCGCCATGAGGGGCCGGTCGCCTCCGCCGTTCGACCGCCGGCGCTCGCCGCCCTGGAGGGACAGGCGGCCGATGGGCTCGCGCGACAGGCGGCGGTCCAGGAGCTTCTCGCCGCCGCGCCGCCCGTCGCCGACCTACAAGAGGTTCCGCCGGGAGGACGACCACTACGACAGATAGTGAGTGCCTCGCGAGGCGCGCGAGGAGAGCGCGGGGCTGGCTGCGGGGATGCTGCGGGAGGGGCATAGCGATCGAATCGCGCCCGCTCTTGGGAGCCTGGGCGGGGCCGTCGCCTGATTTGGCTGGGGGGGTGGGGGTGGGGCGGGTGGGCCGGGGGTGGAGGACCCGCCGGGGCGATGGGGCTAACTTCCCAGGGAGAGGCTCGGACAAGGGCGCCCGCGGGCCCGTTGGGCGCTGTGGTCGCGATCGGCCCCGAAGCCTGCATCGCGGGTGCGAGGCTTGGTTGGATCTGCCGCACTGTCGTGGGCGACTGGTTGTCCTCCCCGCGCCGCGGTGCGCCCGTGTTCGAAAGCAAGCGCGGACCTTTTCACTGCGCCGCCGAGGGCCCATCGCTGCGGGCATTGAGCGGCGGCATCTGTCCATCTGGCGTCGGCGGTGCGACCGCGATGGCTCCCGGGCTTGCGCTGCGCGTGCTCGCGGCGTCCACTGAACTCTTGTCGTCCCGCTCGCGGCAGCGATCGCAGGAGCCCCAGGAGGGGGGGCTACGACAGGGACCGCTACGACAGCAGGGACTCGCACAGAGGCAGCTACAGGCGAGGAGGCAGCAGGTGTGCTTCCCTGGCTCCCTGTTTTAGTGCGGGTGGTGAAGAGGATGTCTGACCGTGGATCGAACCGGGTACCGCTGGGCGGGATGTTCCGCTGCTCTGCCAAACCACCTGACCCAGGGGTAGGAAGAGGGCGGTCCAACTCCTTAAGTACCCGTCCACCTAACAGACCATTGTCCTGAATGCTGGGGCACGGCCCGGTGGCCTTGGCTGCACTGCTGGGGTGGCCTCCTCCCTGCGGAAACAGAGCACTGTGTTTGGCCAGGAGAGATGTGTGGGGCAATCCCGAGCAGGACGTTCTTGAGACAAAATTGGCACCGTGGGAAATGGTGCCGCGGATGGGAACAGGGACAGCGTGCAGGCTGAGTGTCATGCACTGCAAGATCAGTTGCGGTCGCCAGGCTGCAGAGTGCTGTGATTTGAAACGTGGGAGTGATTATTTGTAATCTCTACAATTCTGGGTTCCATGCAACACATTGTTGAACATGCTGTTGGCGTTGCCCATGGCTGCTTGGTTGACCTGCACCAGGGAGCGCGACTTCCCTGACTCATACAAGGAATTCATGCTGAGACTGCCCGATGACATCAGCCCTGAGGGCGCAGCCAAGCGATACCAGGAGTATCTTGGGAGCTGGTGGGGCTCAAGGGCAAAAGCAGACTTTGAGCAGAAGAAGGGCGAGCAGTGGTAAGCATGTTGAGCTGCCTTGATCCCATTGAATCGATAGATGTCAAGGCAAACACAGGTTGGAAAATGAGGATGTGATGGGAGCCAACAGGAAAGCAATAAGAGAGAATCAGACATGGCAAAGTACTTGCTGAGAGAATGGCTCGAAAAGAAGTGGTGAAGCGTGGTGGCACCCAGTGCCATGCAGAAGTGGATGGGGGAGACCAGTGCATCTTTGGTGGGTCCAGGTGTGAGTCCTGGGAGCCAAGGGGCCCACTGTGTGGCCAGCCACTTATATTTGGACGAGGTGCTCCTGTGGAACAAATTGGCAGGCTCGCCAAGATTCACATCGGGTTTATCGGATATGTCATCTCTGCCACTCTTGCATTGTACGACATAGCTAATACCTGCAACTTGCTTGCATTCACCACCATGCTCCCCAAAAGCTCTTGGCTGCAAAAATATGAGGAAAAGATGACAGCTAGTTGTGTCACAAACTTTTGATGTTTTGTGGGCTGCATCTGTCAGTACCCGGCACTCTTGTAGTTACAATATTGTGGGGAACTTTACAGACCAACCAACAGTGCAATGCACCACCATCTGGAAACTTGGAGGATACACACAAGACACCTGGCGGGCATTTGAGGTTCGCTGGAATTGCCAAAAGGATAATGTATATGCTGTGCGCAGGATGAGGGATAAATACGATCCAAGAGTTTTCTCTGAGGCCATCGAACGGTGCGTTTGCTTGTCCCCCTGATGCGGTTCATCCACTCCTTTGGTGCACTGGTGGGTGCCAATATCAGGGGTTTGCTGTTGGTAATCAGAACGCCTGGAGGTTCAGCACTCCGAAGTGTTCTGTGTGCCCTTCCTCTCTGAATGCATCTCCCACAATACTTACGGTCTCAAAACCCTTACTCTTGAGTGGGCAAGTGCTGTCCACTGAAAGGTTGGGCATGTCTATCAGGCGCCGGACGCATGCCCTTGAGGTGGCACTGAAGTTTTCAGAGGACTTGAAATCTGGGAACTTGGACCCTGCTGCCAAAGAATTCAACCAAGGTGCAGGGCCGGGTGCTCCCAAGCCTGACAAGGCAAGAGGCGACACCGGAGGTGCGTTTTTATCCTGGTACCATGCTGTTGCACTGTTTGTGTGCAGAAGTTGCACAAGGGGCTCATAATACGCTCATAAGGGGTCATAGGGGCTCATAAATGCATGTCATAGGACCTCTGTTATGCACCGCGTATTGACAGCTGGCAAGAGAGGCCAGAGAACTGGGAAGGCATCCCACATCTTGGATCATCAAGTCCAGCATTGCCTGTTGTGTGGAAAGAAGGTGATCTCCCCTTGTTCAAATGGCTGTTAAAGTGAGTCTTGCTCGTTGTTTGGCACCGTGATGACCTGTTGCCCTTCCTACAAGTGCCATTTAAGACCACTTTAAAAACAAGCTGCCCTGTGCACCAGTGCCACAGAAGTTCTCTTTTGCCACCTGACCCTGCATTTAGTCGGTTTATTAACTGCATACGTACACTGAATTCTTTTGTCGATCAGGAAACTATAGAGCGCCTATTTGATTTCTGTTATTTATCTTTGCCCAACACTGAATTACGGTGCCCTTGCACCTTGTGGGCGGTGGCATCCATTTGCGTTGGAAAGAATGTTATCCGTTATTATTCTGGCTGCTGTGTCTCACCTTGCACAAGCAGCAGTAAACCAAATGCAGTGGTAGCTACACATGTATGCACTGGGCAGCCTTGTGCATCTGCCTGTTAGTTGGATTGTGATACCTGCGATGTATTGATCATGGCAATCCGTGTGCTTGTGCGATGCTGTCTTTGAGCTGTCTGCAGATGCAGTTATGAAACATTGCAAGTGTTTGGGTGCGTGCTATACAAGGACTAATTACTATCGAACAGCGACACAGTCTCCTGCGCTGATTATAGAAGTTTCTTTGCTTGACCAGCCGAGGCCAAAACTGGTGAGAAAAATGGCGCTGGAGGCGGAGAGGCGGGTGCGAGCGACACTGGGGGCACAGATGGCTTTGTGGGGTTCGCACCTGCTCCTTGCTGGAGGTCAGACAGGGTTCGGAGTGACCTGAAGTTGAGCAGGGAGCTAATGGCTAAGCTTGACAGTGAGAGAGGAGTGGAAAACAACCCTCTGTTTGTTGAAGAGGTCAGCAAGGGCCGCCTGCAGTCTGCCGAAGAGCCACATGCTGGTGAGCTGGCCCCAAAGGTGGTTGCAGGTGTTTGTGCAAACTTCTGCAAGAGCTGCTCCAGTTAGTACTGTGTATCTGCAGCTCGTCCAGCAATGCACCTGGCCCCTCAAGTGGATGTTGGATAGGGGCAGCAGCCAGGAGGGTGCTTGAAATTTGCCTGCTGACAATGGAGTGAAGACAAAACATTGGGTGGATGTCGTGCATTCGTATCTGGATCATGTTTCTTACATCTGCTGCTTATGTGTGCCAGTAACATGCTGTGTAAGTGGTATTCTCTGTGCAATGCAGATGGTGCAGTGAATGGGGATGCAGAAAAGGAGGTGGAACAGGCCAAAGAAGCTGAACCTGAAGGTACAGCCAAGCCAATGGACACAGACTGCGCCCCTGAAAAGCCTGGAGAAAATGACCAAGAGCCCAAGGATGATACGGCACCTGCTGGGTCTGGCCCTGATGTGGAGGCTGCAACACTGAAGGCAAAGCAGGATGAAAGTGTTGATTCAGAGCTCCTGGGGAAGTTGGACCTGCAGCTCACTTACCTCTGGAATGTGCACTACATTGATTTTTATGCAGGTCAGCGGCAGCACAGAGATGGCCAAGTGTGTTTTTGCTCTTGTAGCCTTGTGTCCACAGTCGCTGAGAATGTCACCAGTGTCCTGTCATTGTCAGTTATCCTGGTCTAATCAGAAAATGCTGACGAGTTCAATGTCAGCGTGCAGCAGATTTTCAGATTGTATTGTTCTCACAGAAGGCTGTGGGAGAACCACTGGAGGCACATCTGGCCAGAGCGGGCCCATGGCTGTTGTGGGCCTCATTGTGAACATCCTGTCCTTTCCTTCCAGTGATCTCTGCATGTTGTGCATCGTGTTCTCAGGACACGAGCTTAGTGAAGAAGAGTACAGGACAGCAAAATGCCGCATGATTCGTGGACCAATGCCAGAGGCTGGGGAAAACGGATTGAGTGATGCTGGTATGTGCTTGTTCACAATCATTGTGGTGGTCCCAAGTTAAATGGAAGAATGATGTGTTTTTTTTGGTGTGAGTGGAGGTGAATGGCTTCAGTTTCACCCTCCCCCTGTGTCCATGCTGCGTGTCTCATGCATCCTGCTGTTTCAAACCACAGGATATGGGCCTTCTCAGTGTTTGTTGGCACCGAGCATGCTGTGTATCTCATGTGCTCCCAGTGAGATGGAAGGATTGCATGGTCGTTTTATCTCGCCATTTGTTTTCTGCAGACCAAGCGCTTTTGCATGAACTGGAGCAGAGAATCGATGTGTTCTGGCATGACCGCATTGATGGTAGTGACCCCCTGGAGGCGAAAGCACAGACGAAAAGAGTGAGTGGCTGAGGAAAACACAAAGGAATAGTGAGCCGAAGGGAAACAAAGCTGCTGCTGCTGTTGCTGTTGAGCCACCAGCATAGAACAGAAAGCTGGGAATGCTTTAGTTTGCAATGTTTTGCCAACTGAATTGTGGTGGGTATATTGGCGGTGGGGAGCACTTGCTGCTGGGGAGTGCTGAATCCTGCTCATTATACAAGAGCGATGATGGATCCTAGAACAGGTCAACATCTTGACTCAGCTTTTCATGCAGATGTGTTGTGCTGATGCTTCCTTCAGCATCAGTGGCTTGGTCAAAATGGTCTGGTGTACCCAAGAATGCCACTTTGTAATTTTTGTTGTGGGACAATATCATAGGTTGAGCAAGCGATTGAGGAGTTCACCGAGGCGCAGGTCTATCAGCTGGAGGACAAGAAGTGAGTTGTGCATCCCCCATTGCCAAATGTTCCCTGTAGATAGTGGGCGGTGCAGTATTTGCTTCAGTGATGAATTTTGTTGTTTTGGTGTGAGTGCTGTGCACCTGGTGGATCACTTGGTTCTTGTGTTACCTGCTCCTCCATTCTACGAACAGCCACTCCTTGCTGAAAGTGGACATCTGGGAATTGAGCTGTGTCGCAGCCTTGGCCACACCTGTGGCCCTGTTGACGACCTGAGGGTTTCTTTATCTGACAGGACAAAAATCTTCCAGAACAGGAGTCAGCTGGCTGTGGTTGTGGGCTGTTTCGATGTGGAGAAGAGTCCATGGCGAAAGGACACAGATCGTGTTAGGATTAGTGCAGTTCAATCGACTTAGGGGCCACATGCCCAGTACTGCTCACCTCCTGACCGCCAGAATTCCGAAAGTTAGTCCAGAAGCTTGGACGGGCACACAGCTTGTGGCTCAACCACACCACAGTTTAGGGCACGGCTGACTTTGACCCCACAACTCAAGTGTGAACTGAACTGGTGAGGGCAGTGGAGAGCAAGGCACTGTGGTAATGCCCAGAGGAGGGTGCACTGCCCCTCCCCTGGGAAGTGTCCTTGCCAATTTGCCGTTTCAGATTTGCAGCCGGTTGCTTGTGGTCCTTGTGTGTGCTGATTGATGGCTTTTGCAAAGGTGGGGAAACAAGCTCAGTACCAAGCTGTTCATGGGGAAGGAGTTCGTCCTGAAGCACATCCGACTGAAGCACAAGCCTGTTCTCCAGGCTGAGAGGGACAAGGTCTGGCCAGTGCATTTGACTCACATTGTTTGACTTGTGGGGAATCATTGAGCGGCTGTGTGAGAACTGCCAAACCAACGCTTATTTGCCTTCAGGGCAGTGAGTGGCAATCATGGGATGGATGCATGTTGCAGTGTGGGCGGACTTAATGGCTGTCATCTTCCAGTGTCCTGGCTTTCCTGCGCACCAGGCTTGCTGTACATTTATCCCCATTCATGAGGCATCCATCACTTCAACAAAAGTGTGAAAATTCTTTTACAGTTAATTGCGCAATTTTTGGTCACTGGTCTGCGAGCGATCCTCCACACAGGCATTTGTAACATGGTGGATGTACAAGTTGACAACGTCCCTGTCTTGAACATGATGTATGCTTTTACAAAAGAATTTTTGTTTTTTAGAACTGTGACTTTGAGTACAGGGCAAGCGTGGACTATGTATGCTATGTTGAATGCCTAAAGTGAGCTCACAAGTACAGTCTCAGCCCTCTGCATTGGCCATTCTGTTTGGCCTTTCCATTTGTGCAGTGTTTGCATGGCTGGGTGCAGGAGCAAACAATGAACTTACGTCTGTCCCAGTGCATCAACCTGTGTACTGACAACAGCCTGGGTACACAGATACTTGATGAAATATATTATGAGAATTACAAGAAGGAAGTTGAGGCTGAGGAGCAAAGGGCAGAGGAAGAGCGCAGGACAGAACAGGCCCAGCGTGATGAGGTAAGTTGTATTGTCCAGCAGTCCACAGCATGCCTGTTGTATGTATCACCTTTTGTGCTGAGTAGTATATCAAATGTGTACGCAATGTAGACACAATGTAGCCGTGAGTGTTGCTGTTGAGCTCCACCAATGCTGTGATTGATTGCACATATATGGTGCAAAGTAAATGTGGTGGTCCCAAGGTGGTCACCAAGGTGGTGACATGTTTCTGCAGTTGTGGTCTTGGCAGCTGCGGCGATTCCAACCCCTGGAGTGCATATTTTGTTGACGTGTGTGTAAACTGTGTGCCGCTGCGTTTTTGCCATACTTGACAGTTCTGGTGCGTATTCAACACAAGAAGGCCTCGTCAATTTTTGCTTGGGAAGGGCAGCCACTTTTGCATCACGTGTCTCCTTCCTTCAGTAAATGAATGTTTGGTGTGTGCTCCTGTGTTGCTTTGTCCCAGGCTGCAGATGAGGGGGGTGACAGATCCGATGGCGCCCCTGGACGAGGTGGCCACATGAGCAACTGGAACCGTATGGGAGGAAATAGGGGTGGCATGGTGGAAGCACCCATGATGGCAGGGCCAATGATGGCTGGACCCATGGGCCAGGTTCTGCTGCCTGCCCCAGGTGAGGGCTGTGATTATCTGCACTGCAGGATTTGTGTCAGTCCTGTGGTTGGCATCAGCCAGTATCCAGGATGCTGTCAGAAGCACAAAAAGCACTACATTCACACCTCCATGGGCAGATGGGCAAGATTTTGCCCACAGTGTATTGTTATCTTTGTTTTGCCCCCATCAGACAGTCTGGGAGGAGGCAGCAATGTAAAATCAAGCGCATGTGGTAAGCTGTTGTCTTCCCCAGCTGACTGCTGCACTCACACCAAATGCCAATTCGTTGATTGCAGTGTTGTATTTGTGAAGGTGGACATTTGTCGCAAGTATCAGTGCATGGGCAGTGACCATAGGCACCATGGTCTTTGGAAACACACAGCGTAGGATGCACACGATAGTTGCACAGTTGTCCTCGCTTGGCAGCCGCATCCCTCGCAAAGTGTGAAGAAAACTAGCTGCGATTGCACCGTGTACGTGCTGCATGCATTTCACCTCAAGTTGCTGCGGACATCTTGCCAAAGTTGCATCCCATACAATATGTTCATTGCTGTTCCCAGGTGCTGGGCCCCTTGGCCCCTTTATCTTGCAGCCAGTCCCTACTCCGCCAATGGACATGGGGCCTATGGCCAGGCAGGACCAGAGGAGGGGAATGCAGTATAGTGGCCATGTGCCCCGAGGTGGCAGTCGTGGCGGTGGCTGGGGCGGGGGTGTCATGATGGGGTACAAGGACTACTACGACCTTGACGCTCCCCAGAATAACCGTGCAGTGCTGGACTATGGTGACTTGTAATGGAGGCACTGCCGGGACTGTTGGGAGTGGCCTGGCAGCGGGCGATTATGATAGCCGTGTAAGTACTGTGAGAGCAAACCAGCGCTGTCAACATTGTGGCTGCAGACCAGCAGCGGCACAGCCTGGTACTAGGTGCCAATGGCATTGACAGCACGGCGAAATGCCTCCAGGATCCAGCTTACAGAGGTGCAGCATTTGTGTCTGATTTTTTTGATGGGTAGGAGGATCCTGGGGCTATTGTCCAAGAAAGGCTGGCCAAAGCTGTGTGCAGCTGGTGTGCTGACGTTGAGAAGGCGCCATTCTGTAGGATTGACTGCATGGTGGCCTCTGGGTCGCAACTCCGCACAGATGCCACACGTTCAATGCAGTTTTCAGGGTCTGTGGGGCACTGCACCACACCATGTTACATCCCCAGTGCGTATTGCACCGTTTAGGCCAGGTTATCTGGCGCCCTGGCGGCTTGCGGATATCCAGAGCTTGTTTGCGTGCAAGCTGTTGATTGAAAGGGTGCTCTTTGCGGGTGAATTGTATTTGTACACCCCTCAGTAAGTGCCATCATGAGAACATTAACGTGAGGTGACAAATGCGAGGGGTAGGTTAGCCCAGGTTACCTGTGGCTGCTTGGAGGTGGTGATGTGATCGTGTGTGTGAATGGGCGGCGCCCCTTTTCTGATCTTGCCATGATCGGCTGTGTGCTGCGGCCTCATAGTGATGTGAGAAAAGGCCGATGGGCGAAATGAAACAGGCTGATGGGAGGAAGGACGTAGCAAGAAGACTGGAGGCAAAGACGAAATGGGTCAAGGGCAGAACGATTGCGTTTTGTGGGTAACTGACTCGTGTGGCACGAAGCCAATGGTTTGTGTGCTTGCGAGCTCACTGCGAGGCTCACGTTGGTGAAGGGGAAAATGGAGCGTTGGTTGCAGGCACCAGGGAGGTTGCGACGCGCAACTCGCGAATGCCATCGTGGCGGAGTTATGATTATGTGTGAGGTGCTGTTTTTGCTGTGAGGGCATTGCACGGCTGAGAAATGCTTCTGGGAGCTTGCACTCTGTCAACGCACCGTGTAACCCGACATCGGAGCTCCTAGCAGGAAGTGCTAGCAGTGTTGCTATGAAGCGAATCTTCAAAGCAAGGTGCCCGCCAGACTGACGATCGTTGACAGTGATCGGCAGCAAGCCGGGTGACCCAAAATCGTGGTGCTGCAAAAATCATGGCAAGAATCGGGGCACGTGGGACGAAGCAAGAGAGAATGCGCGGTGGCTTCCATGCCCGGCTCGTCGAGATCAACGGGGCCTTGCAGGGCGCAAACAGTCCCGGAAATTCAGCATGTTGCAAAACGGGACCAGATATGGCATCGGCTTGGATGCTTAAAGCGCGGTGGTTCACGAAGCGTCGACAAGACAGTGCCGCCACGAAAACGCTTGTT
Source organism: Ostreobium quekettii (assembly GCA_905146915.1). Taxonomy (NCBI): domain Eukaryota; kingdom Viridiplantae; phylum Chlorophyta; class Ulvophyceae; order Bryopsidales; family Ostreobiaceae; genus Ostreobium; species Ostreobium quekettii. The sequence goes on from CAJHUC010001737.1 coordinate 27,158, forward strand.
TGCTTAGCGAGCAGTGGTACCGCCGTCGATTCTGACTATCGTTCGCTCAATCAACGCTCTAACACGGAAACAAATGCGATACGTCCGCCTCAGCGACGGGAGAAAGACCCTTGCAAGGAATTGAGAACAGTTGTAAATGTATTGGGGCGCCGCACAACACGACCCATTTGGGATGCTTGGCAATCAGAAGAGCATCCACTTGATTTCAATATCTTTATATCCATTCGTATTTCCGTCACTCGTGTTCTATAGATTTCCTCACCTCATCGCTTGAGGCAAAACTGCGGACAAATGTAATGGCCGCTGGAGAGCGTCTAAAGCTCTGCGCAAATGAGGAATTTTGTAGAAAGCTTTTACAAAATGAAAAGCAAGAAACGTTCTACCTCCCATCGACTCGAGAAGATCGCAAACTGCTGCAATCTCACATGCAATCTCACATGTGATGCCAAATCAGGGAAGAGTGGCTCAATCCGCACGTGAAGGACAAAAAGCTCAATATCTGTTTTCATGTGTTTTGCAACGTCGACACGCAGCCATGGTGGCATGGAGGTACCTTCCATCAACACTTCGTAATATTCGGTCAACGAAGTCGCCTTCGGCCTCACTTCCGGACTTTCCCCAGGACGCAGACCAATTGTGCTAACAATGCACTTCGGGGGCTACCGAGCTTCCTCAAATCCTAATTATCTATGAGATAACGTTAACAACTAGGGGATCGTTAAACAATCTCATGGTTCTTAATCGTCTCTAATGTCCCTGAGCTCCCAGACCTCCATTCCCTCCCTCGTTCGTTTCCGCTATGCTGATGTTGACTGCTTGGCGGAAAGCAGAGGCCGGAGCAACCAACGCCTAACTTGATGGCGCGAAGACTGGAGAGGCCTGCAGCGGGCCTACGTCGGTCTATGGCGTTCATGGCTCGAGGTCCTCCGGCGGGGTCTCTTCCACGTGCAAGCGAAAGGTGGAGTGGGATCTCGGGCGCATAACAAAGAACCAAGCACGTGCATGTCCCTCAGCCACCCGTTCAGCCCTGTCTGGCCATGTCGCAGCACAAGCCGAGCTTTGCCGTGGCCATGGGCAGTTCCTCGTCCAGGCCATCTGGACAATCTCCCGAACGGCAGCGCTGGTTGAACCATTCACAGAGAGCCCCTACCTAGGCATGTCCAAGTTCTCGCTGCTAAATTTTCTGACTCGCACGTTATGGCCTTCATTTGCATGAATTGAAATAAGAGGCGAGACTTTTGAACCGAGGCAGCACGAGCTTATCAGTTTGGGTGTAATTGGACTAAGGCGTTCAATGATCTGAGCCAGGCTCCAGTATCGCTCCAACGACGAGTCCTTGATAGGTATCCCGGCCTAATATCAACATCCGCTAGGCGTAATGATCTGCTCTTAACGAAGACGAGGAATATATTACGGTAGTTATAAAGTGAATGGTGTTTAGTATGGTATGATTAGACAGTGAACACGGTGATAAATCCAGGTGAACATGGGAACGGTGGCTACTAAATGGGGACATTTCCTGTGAACACTATTTGATTGATGTGCTTGTCCTGTAATGCATCTGCTTGCGGCCTCGCTTCCCGTGCCTGAGGAGCGACCGTGTGTGAGCGCGCGCGAGAGTGTTCAGTTGGCCCAACACTTATGATGGGGCCTTCGCCCTCTAAGAGGCTCACCGACGTCCCGTTCTATATGACGTTGGTTCTCAAAAATCGTCACTGTCGCCACCAATCCCTTTCACATCATTTAATCGCGGAATCACGGCCACACAAAGGCACCAAACGATGCGCCGATTGCGGGGTGATGATCAGTCCCCCAGTCCGCACGTGGTACGCTGTTGGGAACGCAACATGCAATTCAGCACCTCTGCTGGCAACTCTCAAGACAATGGTATTTTCGCTCCTCTCTAATAACTTGACATTCTCGTCGACGGATGCCCCCAATTTGCGCATCCATCTTCCAGCAACCTGCACTATCGAGTCCTTGTGGTCGATGTTGCCAGTCAAATTCTGCTGGCCAGCGCTGCCAACCCACTCCTAACCAGTGATACTGAGCGGTACTTTCCACCGCCGCCACCAATGCGCATGGCTACAATCTCGCGCCTCCCAAACGTCCTCCCCACTCCCCCATCTTCAGCGCGCAGTCAAGCCCGGCAACCTTGCAGCCCATGGCCAAACCGTCGTGTGGATGCGCCATTGTGGCAGCCCTGATAGTCGCATTCTAGTGTCCGTGGGGCATTTCGTTTTATCGTCGGCACTGCAGCTGGTGCTATTGCTGCATATTGGTATCGTAGCACCAGTATCCCAAACCACCGCCGTCGCAAGGCAAGAGAGCCCGCAGGGCGGCTCGCAGACCAGATTTGGGAAATTTCCTTGCAAATAGACGGCAGCTCGCTGGCTGGGTGGAGAAGCCAGCCCCTGTGAAGACCTGTTGAAAGCACAAAGAATGGATAACTAACAAGGAGGCACCATGGGCACCGCCCAATCACACCGAGCTTGGGAAAATCGTCCCGCTTGCGCACGTTGTGGAAAGTTGTTTCTTGGCCTACGAGCTGAATTCGCTCGGTTTTTTATACGTTCAGAAATGCAGGGGGCAAAGGTAGATCGCTGTCAGTGGCGCACAGTGCATCCGGCTCACCCTGGGCTCGCCGTGCTGTGGCCCTCCAGCCTCTGGAGTGCAGCTTCCTCCGCCAACGCCGGACAAATAGTGTTTGGCAGTCTCCAGGCACGGCTCCAGTTTGCATTCTTTACCCCATCCCCGCTGAATTCTGTTTAAAAGCAAACAACATGAACAACACAATATGAGCCTGGCCTAAGCTCCAACACTGTTGCAATTGTGACAATACACAGACTGCAACGCTTCGGACCCAACACAAGGGCGAGTCGACAAAACACAGCGGTCCTGTGCCGGATGCCTATAATTTCACACGCAACGACAGCTTCTACCAATTCAACAACGTCTGAAAGGAAGTCATCCAAGTCCGAACACTGCTCGAGAGCGACAACACTAGTCGACGTAAACCTAGCTGTGCAAGGTGTCGCAAAAGACTTGTCACCCATTGGTTGTGGAACTGCAAGCGCACCAGACACAATTATTTAAATTAACTACATAGGCACAACATGGATACAACGAGAAGACTGGGGGATGGCACACTACCCTCAATTGTGTATGAAATGGCAGAGCTGTGACAAATGCTACCACCACAACATTTCCGTCACCACGAGAGCTCTTCCGAGGCAAGAGATAAATGCATAACAAAAGCTGATGGAAGAAAAGCACAGGTACATCTGTGCTTCTCCGGGGACTTTCCTCTGACCAGCAACTGTGTGAAAGTCAAAAGCCCTGGATCTGAGCATGAAACCGAAAAATGCTGGAAATCTGTCCCTCCATTTACTGGAGCCCCCTTCCACATTGCTCGGCCTTTGGCTCAACCATGTGCACTCGCTTCCAACGGCCCAGATGATTGAGGCAGTTGTGACACAAAGAAACCCTTACTGCCTGAAACAATATATATCCCCAGGAGAACAATAGAGCACCCCCCACACTTCAGGGGTGTTGCGTGCAAGGCCACGTTGAACCCATCACCTACCTCTTAATAAGTTTCACATTGGTTTCATCAGGCTTGAAGGTCTTGGGGTGGAAGCCCTTGTTGGGCCACTCAACCCATGTTGGGCGGCCGATGCAGTCCGTCTTCATCACCAACATCCACAGCAGTTCAAAGCCATTGGAAAATTAGATTTAAAATGGAAGGGCACAACAACTCTCTTTGCAACAATCTGCACTGTCCAAGTGACCAGCCCATGCCAGACAATTTGCCTAACTGCATTCCTCTCCATCGCAACTGTGCAGTGCCCCTCTGTGGCCCAGATGTGACCAGCACACATAGTAGCACTGCTCAAGACACCACTGCACATGAACTTTGTCATCGTATCACTGCTGGTACCAAGATGTTGCAACAAAATATCAATATTGGCAAAATAGAAACAAAAGGAATCAACAGCAGCAGTAGCTGCTGTGGTTGGTCAGCTAGGGAGCAGCCACACTGCCACAGGTACTGAGGGATACATGCATTGTCTTTAATCTGGAGACACAAGGTGCAAAGAGGTGGAATCCACAACGTCATGTGGCACTTCTCTGTCAGCCCCAGACAGCAAAGCTGCATCTACACATGGGACGGGGATGCCGGCCCCCCTTTGGCATATGCAACATTTATTGTGCGAACTAAAGTACCACAGGAGGTTACAAGAGCAAGGTGTTCATTCTGTTGACAACATGGCAGCTGGTCGGGGTGCGCAACCATGCCAAGATATGTGCACTGGATATAAACCTTGCAAAGCACTTCTGATAGATCGTTAGGACATCGAGTTCACCTGGTTGCTGATGCCATATGAGGCCAACAATGTCGGTATGAAGTGCTCATCTGCAACACATGCGCTGCGTGTCATGTTCTGCATGTAGCCTGCCAATTCTTTGACGTTTGAAAAGCAGTACCGCTTGAACTGCTCGCTGACATGCTTGTCAGCCAGGACCAGCTCTGCATGTTCTCGATTCAGGACATTCCAGAAGGAGCTCTTGCGCCAATGCGACTTGTTGAGGAAGTCGGTTTTCATTAGAGGGCTCCACCTGGCACGTCAGCACAAGCAACGGCTGAAGATTCCCTTTGTGTAAGCTTGTGTGATTTGACAAACTGATGCATCGCTCAGTGCAAGGCCAGGTGCATTGCACCGGCAGAGCTGATGCTCTATTCGTAGGACAGGATCCAAGTAACCTGCTGTTAATGTCCAAATTGGGACAAAGTTTTGAAACAGACATGATGTGCATGACTTTGATACTTGTACTTTGGCCTTGCTATCAACATAGTTTTTAGACTACAATTGCTCGAATATGACAATGCTATAAATGGCCTTGCATCCGCCAATTAACATAGTCTGGAGCAATGCCCTGGCCTGAGACTGCTGCACTGCAAACACAACCAGTGTACTGACAGTGCAGCTTTGTCCCATCATAAAAAAAGACACATGCTCATAACATATCCTTTGGGCATTGAACGTGGTGCAATGGGATGCAATCCTCAACAGTTCTTGCATCTGACAAGGCCGACACATCCATCCTAGCTGTTCTACCAGTTTATGTTCATTAGCTCAAAACATATCTTCCATCAATTACTGTCTACTGTGGGTGACAAGATGCCAAGAATATGGGAACCCTGCCCAAGTCTGGCAGCAGCACAGTCTATTGACTGACACAGGTAAAACGCAGCCTGGGTAGGTAGAGCTGGCAAGCTCCACCTGCGATTATTCAACTCCAGAGCTGGAGCTTACCTTCCAGGATTAAGTGCCCCTTCCTTCCCCGGTTTTGGTGGACAAGCCCCGACACGAGTCTTTTTTTCATGGATTAGTTGCAGGTACACAATCTCTGGCCTGTGCACAGGAATGGTCGAGTCCGAGAGCATCACGAACTTCTTGTTCAGTGGGTCTTTCAGTGCCTCCTGCAGCATATTCATCTGTGCCTGGACGAGCAAGAACAGAGCATATGCCCCTTCGGTATCCACCAAATTTGGAATCTTCCTGCCGTAGAAGACGCTCCCCTCCTGAAAGTGATGACTTTCCGGTGCATTGACATATATGGAGAACAGCCTCTGTCCAGACACCACTTCCGCACCTCCAGACGTCACTTTACACATGAAGAAAGGAATTCGTCAGGGTTGTTGAAGATTGTCTTTTTGGCATTGGAGTGTGGCTCACAACGGTCTCCCTCACACCTGAGTCGGCACCTATTGGGAACTCTTTTTAAAATTATACAAGATCCCCAAACTGTAGTGCAGAGAAAGGTGTTGCCATAGCCTCTGTGCAACATGCACACTCTGGAGGCGCTTGCTGATCCAGTTCCTGCCATGCTGGTCAGATCTATATAAGTTTTGAATGATGAACAGCGCAACGCTCTTATTTATTATGATTATTATCATTATTGTGACAGGCAGCAATTCAAGCACTGAGCAATCCCCTCCCACCTCCCCCCCAAAAAATACCACACATCCCTCAAGCGCAGGTGCCCTATTCTGTCAGTTTCATGACAATTTTGTGCAATTCCATAGCCATCGTGCCACCCTCCGCAACATGGAATGGGGACGCGCTTGCAGGCTCTAAAGAACTAACAGTTTCCTGCATCCCACTATTTATTCAGATCGCCCAACCCATCAGCCAACTTGTCTTCTGGTCACAAGAGTATTTTATCCATCAAGTCAATTTGTCACAACAAGCACACAAGTGCACTCACGAAGGGTGCCAGACCACTCCATGGCAGTTTAACTGCAAGCCAATCTGAGAGGCCCATGACCTGTGGTGTGTTGCATATTGCCCAACACAATAAGGATGGATTGACAGTTCAGAGTCAGGGCACAGATACTCAAGGCCCCAAAACCTGGCTGCCTCGCACCTGCCAGCAGTCTGTCCACTTCGTTCTGAAGAACTGTGCCATTGGTAGCCCAGCATCCTGGATCTTGTTTCTCCTGGACCTGAGCATCGACCCCCTGCCCTTGCCCCTGTCCCTCTGCTGCCTGCTGACGCAGCGCTCTGCGCCGCCTCTGCAAAATGCGGCGACGACCGCCATGCTTTATCTCTTTTCTCTTCTTTTGAATAATGTTTGAAGGGTATTCATATTCCTGAAGAGGTTCCAGAGGGGGCTTCAAGCTCCCACCAATCACCTCGGCGAGGTTCACCTCTTGGGGAAGTTCCAAGTCGACTTTCAGCTCCACCCGTGCTGCAGCCTCCAAGAATGCTCGCCACACAGCCTCAAGGGGCATTGGGCCTTGCCCAAGGAACATGAGCGCCACCTGCACAAATTTTCCCATTGCTAAGTTCAATCAACTGCTGCAAGAAGGGACCTGAGGTGAGGAAATTGCATTCTCCCTGTGACTCCCCAGATGGAGCACATGTGGAAGAATCAGCATTCCTGGTATTCAGGCAAAGTTGCTGTGTGCCCAAAAAGCAGCACAACAGTGCACTGAGCTATGGCTAAAATCACACCAACTGACTGCAGAGACTGCAACTAAGTGCATTATTGTGGGGCATGGAATGAGCAAACATGTCACCATGAACTGCATAGGTCTGTTGATTCTTTGTTGCATGCATTTACCTTCCTGGGGCACAACTGTCCTCTTGCAAATAACATTGACTGGTTGGCATTTGTTCAACTAAATTTTGATCTGTTTCGCATTGGGCACACATTCAGCTGGTGTGACGTTGGCTACTGTATATGCTTTACGTTTCTGAACAGCTGAGCCATGAGATCTGGCATCTGTTGCACTTATTGCATCTGCTGCTCCAGTTGTGGTCCTCAAGCACTAGGCCATGGCAGAATCAACCACAGTTCAGCAAGATGCCAGTAGCAGACATGAATGACTGGCGAATTCAGTCGTGGATGGCAGGTCCCTGAGGAAACGGGTTGAGGACCATGTAAGGGAAAGCAACTGAAGCTGTGTTAAAGGGCAGTGGTGGTATGTGCTGGGACAATATCATCTTCCAACCCAAAGGAAACCAGCATGCGATTGTAGTTGTGCTAAATTTTGGTATGTGTGTAACCAATTTTGGGTTGAGCTCACGTTCTCTCGCCCCACTGCGGTTGCGCAAATCAATTTTCCTGCGTTTTGGCGAAAATCTGTTCAAGCCAGTGGCAATGTCGTCGGGCAGATTGCACAGCATTACAACTCAGCGAGATTTCTCACCGGCTCCCACTGAGATCAGAGGCCTTCTCGCACCATCTTTCCCTCCAAAATTGCGTGACCCAATGAGGGACACAACCAGCTACCCAACTCTGTTGCCGCCATACCTTGGGCGCGACATGCGCCTTCGGAGCGGGTTGCTGTCCATCGGGTGGGACTTGCTCCATGTCTAATCCTTCCACAGCTGCATTCCCCCTGGAAGCAGTGCCCTCCGCACTGGGCCCAACTGCCGCCGCGCCCGTGTCATTGAACCTCTTTAGCCAGATATCCAGCCACTTGTCCTTGACATTACTTGCTGCGATTCCTTTCTGCTCACAGCTACAAACATCGACAATCAGCGCCACCTCCCCCACGACCCCGCCCGGCCCGCCTCACGCCACCCCCATTCCCGATTCTTCCCTTGCAGAGATTCGCCCCACATCAGCCACGTGCCATTGATTCAATCACCCATGCGCGCGTCAGGAGCGGGAGCAAGGGCCAAGGCGCCCGAAGGCCACAGCGACGGGGAGCGCCACGAGCCAGCAACCCAACCAGCGCGAGCAGCATCGCCATCCTCGCCACCGCATCCCACCAAAACCAGTTTCTGACGTCCGCCGCATCACGCGGCACAGGCGCAGCCGACCGCAGAATCCCCGCACTTTTGCGGAACGCGAACGGCGGGCTTCGCGGCGGGCTTCGCGGCGAGCTTCGCGCGTCACCGAGTCGAGGCATCGGGATCGCCGTCGCCCTCCCCCCGCGGCCTCAGCTCGTCACCTTCTGCTGCGGGGCGGCGAGCCACAGCACCAGCGCCGCCAGGCACAGCCCCGCCAGCAGCGCGCGCAGCGCCCAGCCGGAGCCCGGCGCGCTGGGAGGGCCCCTGCGCTCTGGGCCGGGTCCCGCCATCACGGCTGTCGTCAGGAGTGGGGTTCGGCGGCCATGGGCCGACACGGCGCCGGTCGGGGGCGGGCGGTCGACCGTGGGCTGCGCCCTGCGGTCCTGCAGCAAGGGGCGCCTGTGCCGCAGGCGAGTTTGGCCGTCGTACAGCACACAGCACAGAGGTGTGTGTTGAGCCTGTCCCCAGAACGCACCGCGGACGGGCGGCAGCCGGATTTTGCGCTCAGGGTCAGTCCCAAGGATTCTGGCATAGTAACCCGGGGACATGTCCCGGCTCCGAGGTCATGTGATTGGGCCGCGCCCAATTCCTGAGCTTCACAATTCCTGGGCTCCACACCCGTTTCATCTCTTCCGTTCCCGGCGATCGTCCTCGCCGTACTCTCGCTGCAACTCTTCAGAGGGGTTCTGATACGGCGCCTTCCATTAGAATGGAAAGCAGCACACGGACCCAATGAACTCCCCATTCCTCTGGGGCCGCTGGGCAAATAGCACATTCACGCTGATTGAGAAAGGCAAAATGTGCTGCTAAAAGCCAAGCAAGGAATCAATGCCGAAACGCTGGCTGAACGTCTGGGCGACCTGGACCTGTTGGTAGAGGGCATAGCCAGCTGGCAATTGTCAATAGTCAATTGCAATTGACATCGCCCTACAAATGTTCTTCAGTCTGCCACGCTTGTTGCCATAGCAAGCTGGCATCGGCGCCAATGAACCGCAGCGCGTCTACTGCCACCTCTAGGTGCGCTTCCGCATTGTCCTCCGAGAAATACACCCTAAAACTGTCGATTCTGACACAGAAGAACCATCGCTTGAGGTGGGCGGCGTAAATGCCATCGTACAGGCAGTTGTCCCCGATCGTCCAGTTCTGCAACGCCGGCAGAGGCAGGGCGTATGCCCAGTCGGGCAACAGTTGCACAGCTTTCTGAAAAACCAACAGGTCGCGCTCAATAGCTTCGAACACGTTCTTGCCCAGCTGCAAGCCGCCGTCTCCAGTGCTTGCCGCTGCCACCATTTGCGAGCGGCACTTCCCTACGGGATCTCGCAAGGGCACGAGGAATCTGGTGCAGCGGTTGCCGCAGAAAACGCAACAAGTCGGCGGCCCCATCCGCCAGCCAAGAGACGTCGTCGTCACCTACGAGCAGATCAGCGCCCATTGCCTGGAACTTAGAGTTGTACCGCGGCACGATTGCAACAGAGCTCATACCCGAGAAGTCTATGGCCCCATTAAATCCGCTCATTTGGGGCCCTGCGATTCTTGGATGATTACCCAGCAGTTTGTGCATTGACTTGGCACCCACCTTGCCTGCACCCAGGATCGAAAAATCAGGTCTGCGCGCCTTAGCCGCTGGCAGCTGGGTGGGGTTGGGCAGAGACATTTTCATCCAAGTCAATATCTCGGTCCGCGCTTTGTGTAGCAGAAGGGGAGAGAACCCCCCTTCCGCTATTCCTTCTTGCAGTATTCCACGCTGAAGTCCTGATAGCCGTAAAAGCGGGTGCTGATCTTTCCGGTGCGCAGGGTCAGGGTCCTGCCGCTTGACGAAGTAGTAGTGGAGGAAGCCCTGGGGTCCCTACTGACTGTAGCATCTAGTTCTGCTGCGTATTGGGTATTCCTTGTATGCGCAAGGGCCGCACCTCAGCCCCACGTAGCAACCCTGCGGCGTGTACGACCTGGCGGCCTTATAGTGGACGGACATCATGGCTCTCATGCGGGCCGGCCGGTTCCCGCGCAGAAGGACCATGGCCCCGTTGAGGGCGCTCCACGGGCCCTAAGTGTACAGCAAGTCTACATAGCATACGAACAGGTGGTCCACCTGCTTGTAGATGTCGACGTCCAAGTCCAACAGCCATCAACTGCTCGTAGACCAGGGCGACGGCCTGCAGCTTGACGAACTCAGAGACGCCGCAGCAGTTCTCGCTGTGCTCAAGGGCCTCATTGTATGCCGCGGGCAGCAGGTCCCCATCGACAGGTTTCTCCACAGGAAAAGTGGAGGTACCTTGGACCTTCGCCAGCCTCGCCCTCAGCAGCGCCACGGCCTCCTCATTCGTGCCAGACTCCAGGGCCAGCACAGAGATGGCGTGAGAGGACACTCGGCGAAGCTGTGCCGCAGCGCTGACCACCAAGGCCATGTAGCCCTCATCCATGCGCGTCACCGCGAAGGTGAACATCGAGTTGTGTTATGCGCCCGGCCCCGGGCCCCCAGACGCCCCTCTTCGCCACACGTGGGGGCGGCAGGTGACAGGATCGAGCTGCGCCTCCGTCGCACAGTTCCGGCTGTACATCTTCCAGGTGTTCGGCTGGTCCGCAGTCGTGGTGCTCCAATCGACCACAAATGCATTGGCCGTTGCCCTCCATAGGCTTCGGGTCTTTTGATTGCATGGATTGAACTATCGAGTGACTGGCGCTGGCCAGCGAACTCCACAGTTTCGAGTGCGACACCCACTGCGCTGCGCTCAGGAATTGCCGTTGCAACACACAGAAGTAGCACAGGGGCAGGGCAGCCAATACTGTGCTCAAAGCTCACGTCTTCCTTAGCCTTCCATCGCTGCTCCAACATCTCCTTCTCGCCAGGGGCATCTGCTGCAGTTTGGGTTGCCCTACGAGGCCCCTGGCAGGCTGCAGCCGGCGCCCAGGAAGCCGCACCTGTGCGCGCCAACTTCCACTTGCATGAACGCGATATGCATGAACGCGAAGAGTCGTATGCGAAGAGTCGGTTTTGGATTTGTGCGATTGCGTTTTCATTTACCGCCATCAAACGCAACAAAGCAAGTGGGGGATACAATGCCCGCAACATAGTGGAGTTGCTGCACGCAGAGCACCAAAGCCGCGTGCCCGTGATGGGTAAACCAACACAGCATCCCTGCTGTGCCAGCAAGTGTGCAATACCAATGCTGTTGCTCTTTCACGAGTATCAGAAGTAGCCTCGAGGTCCGCAGGTGCTTCGGCGAGGGCATTATCGCCGTTTCAGGAGTTCTTTGGGCTTGGCGATAGTCGTGACGACAAGGGCGGGTCGAACGCGAGCCACAATACAGGCGAGTCAAATGCCAATCAAACAACCAGGTCGACGAAACCCAAGGATATGCACAGAGCCCTGTACACTAGCAAAAAAAGGACCAAATAACACTTTTTGCGGACACATGTGTATGCATTTCATCAGTATTCTGCATGCCAAAAAACAGAAATAACCCAAACCCATAAACTTTGTATACAAACTTTGTATACAAGCGTGTACGTACACGTTTGAGCACGTGTTATTTGGCCCTTTTTTTTCCTGGTGGTAACGTTGAGGGCACCCTCACACAACTCAAGTTCCAACACGTGCGCAGCCAGATCAGCGTTAGGTGTTCTATGGCCTACCGCCCCCGCCCCCAGTCTTCGCCTTCTTGTGAGCAACGTGAGGATAGCCCCTCTTCCGTTGTTGGTTGGTGTTGTTGGATCGACGCTACTCCAGGTTTGTGTCTTTGGTGGCGGTACTAGGCGCTTTACCGCCTACTTGCGTGCCTGTGGGAGGCGAGAACGACGCAACGGATAACAGTCACTCTTGGCAGGCAGGGTGCCGGGCAAGCGCAACAGAAACCATCTGGGTGGGCCCACCACGACCTTCGACAGACGCATCAAGGTAATGTACAGGGTTAAACAAATGCATTTATGAATTCTCTGGCAAAATTTATGTGTTTGTAAGCTCTCTGAAAAACAATACATACACACATGAGCCGAAACAACAAAGAAAGCAGCTGCAGCGATTCGACGATAGTGATAGGCAATACCAAGAATGCGCCAAGCCGTTGAATTTTGCTTTAACAAGGAATCTTTAGAAAGGATAGCGCCGTGGATGCTCGAGAGCGGCACGGTTGTGATTGCTCTCCTATTCGGCAATTGCAAAAGCTGAGCTGTGAAACATTTCTGTTTCCCATTTCCATCGGGCCAAGCGCACGTAGCCTTCTCTTCTTGGAAATCAAATTCATCCATGAACTTGACTGTGTCATCTACTTGAGTGCTGCGGCGAAACACACACTGATCATCTGGTCTCACCGCAAACCAATGAACGCATGTGCACCCAGTAGCAATTGGCAGTGGGCCCTCTAATTTTGATATCAAAACTGCAGTGTATTCGCGCGACAAGCTGGTCTGCTGTAGTGTATTCATATTCAACCCTTCCGCATTTTTAAAATTTCGGCCTTACGATTTTGCCCTGCATTTTTCGAGAGGCCTTTATTCTGGGGGGTTTTGCATCATGGTCACAGATGGAATAGCGACTGTGCTCAATTTGCATCCGGGCACGCTAGATGCAACGAGCAGTCCAGCGACTCTGGCGTCGCTGCTGGGCTGTTTTTAATTTTCTTGCCAAATTTTTACTATTGCGCCGCATAAAAGGGCCAAGCGTTACGTTGCTATATACATAGGGCATATATACCATTGTACATGTGGACCGTAGACATTGCATGGCTCTGTTGTTTGTATGCGTGCCACTGCGACGACTGGACAGCCCCCGGGGACGTACCAATGATCATGTGGCACAGCAGCCATCATTACGCCAGCAATAGGGCGCACAAAGAAACAACGGATCTTGTATATATGGCAGTGATCCCTCGCTGGCTTTACCGTCTCTATTGAAACGACGAAAACGCAATTATGCACCACCAGTCACCTTTCGGCAGACACGTATGCGTCACCACAAATTGATACACTGTTTTTTATGACCAATCACTTTAAGCTAATTTGTAATCCGCACACGAAGTCCCTGATAAGAAGCACAACTGTTGTAGCAAGTTGGCCCTTTTCTCAAGCAATCGGATCCTTGCAAACAAGAGGGCTATAGGATAGCTGTATGGGGTGGCGGATGATGTGGAGGAACACTTCTGCACTTGACACCCATGTTCAGACGGGTCGGATTCAGACCCATCGATGGGTCTGAGATATCATAGGATTGCCAGACGCCAGCGAGCATTGCCTTTCGTGAGCAGGGACTCGCCAGCAGACACCGCAGCCTCGACTAAACAATGGTCAAGGGGCGCCCCAATTTGCACCACACTTATCCCCGTCCCACTGCGGTTTGCGATAGCTGCGATGACCGTCTGTGAACGGACTTGTGGCATCAGCAAACTCAAAATGAACCACGCATATTCCCTTCAAGACACCACAGAGATTGTGTCGCTTGGCCGGGTAAGGTTTATAATTAAGGGTTGGTGTGTGCAATACTGTTGCGCACACCATGGCTCCTCTACTCCCAAGTCCCCCGGGTCGAAGGGCAGCATACTCCTCAGAACCTTTTTTAAAGTTGCGAACCAGAACCATGTGATCCTTGGTTCCAGCTGCATGCAGACCACACTAAGGTGTTGTACAGGTGATATTGAAGTCGAATGCAATTTGCGTCAAGGCATTATCGCCAACCATTGTGGCGCATACTATGCTGCCCTCGCTTTGTAAAGTGCACACGTTCGGGTGCTCGGGCCGTTCGGCCAAGCATCAGCTCCAGTTGCAGCACGATGTAGCCAAAACATAGATTACAAAAGAATCGTGGCTTATTCGACCACGAATTTGCGACCACAATCGCCTGAGTCCGCAACACAAAGAGCCTGGTCCATTCTGTCAGTCCCCTTGCTAGTAGACCTACGGCGCTCGCATCCCAGTTGTGCTTATTTGCCACAAATAATGGCCCACATCTGAACTGGGAAAAGAATAGAACTAACAACTGATTTTCCCAGCCACCAGTAATCCTGACTACCAGCTAGTAGCCCCAAGGGGTCCTTCTCCCAATCACGTCCTCCAGCATTCTGTTGTAAGGCGCAAAAACATCCTGCAGTCTACGCCTCAGCAGCGGCATCAGCTGCTGGTGTTCTGGCAGGGTCATGTTCGACCTCGAATTTGGAATCTTACCCTCCAACAGTGCGGAGCCGTGGTACAGGGACACATCGGCGCCAATAAACTCAAGGGCGTCGTGGAGGACTTCGTCTCTGTGCTCCGCAAAGTCCTCAGTGAAATAGATCCTAAAATTGTCCAGGCTGGTGTGAAAGAACCAGCGCTTCAAATGCGCGCCATAGATGCCTTCGTAGATGCAGTTGTAGGAGCTTTTCCACCCATGCAAGGGCTCTGGAAGGAATCCATCCGCCCACCCTGGCGAGGCAGCCACAGCGTCTTCGAAACTTTTGAGCTGGCGATCGATGACCTCAGAAAGGTTCGAATCCATGGTTATATCCAGATTCTTTTGCTTCACTCGTGCCCGCATCAGCATCTGCGAGTGGCATCGCTCCACTGGATCACGCAGGAGGACCAAGAACTTTGCGTGTTTGTGACCGCAAAGGGCCGGCAGCTCTGCCGCATCATCAATCAATCGGTAGACGTTGGAATCGCCAACAAGGAGCCCGCTTGGCACTTTCTTGAACTTGTTGTTGTACTTGTCCAGTGGCTTAACGCTACCATATATCTCGCCGTCCGTTGGAAATCCTTGGACATGGTGGCTGAACACTTGTGGGTGGTATGTGAGCCAGGTGTAGAGGGCCGTCGTACCCGCTTTTCTTGCGCCCAAAATCCAAAACTCAGGACGGCAAACCTTGCTCTCTGGCTGTGTGGACGGATCAGTTCCTAACCTTCTAATCAAGGCAAGTGCTGACCCATTTTCCCCTCGTGTATCCTTGTGAACTATGAATGGTGAGAACCCTCGCCTTTCGAACTCAGGTTTGCATTTCTTCAAACCTGAATCTTGGAAGTCATACAGGCAGGTGCTGATTCTGGCAACTCTAAAGCTGGGGTCCCCACGCTTCACAAAGTAATAATGTATAAAACCCTGCGGCCCCTCCTGGCCAAAGCATCGAACATTGTATTTGCTGCACGGACCACCACAATTGCAGGGGCCACACCCCAGCCCATCAAAGCAAGCTTCCTGGGTGTATGTGTAAGATGTGTTAATGAGCACCTCCACCATGTGTCGCAGCCGATCTGGCCTATTCCCACGCACAAGGAACACTCCACCATTCAAGGGGCTCCAGGGTCCTGCTGCGTACAGCAGGTCCACATCGCAGTGGAAAAGGTGGTCCACTGGCTTAACTAATGTCGCATCCAAATCCAAAACGAGGACCTGGTCATACGGTAAGGCCACAGCATGCAGTTTCAGGTACTCTGACTCCTTGCAGCAGTTTGGGTTCTTCTGCAAAGCCCGCACATATCCTTCTGACAGATCTTCAATGTTCACAGGATTGTCCAGCAGATAGAAGGTCGTGTTTGAGATGTCGGACAATTTGACTGCCAGCTCCCCTATAGCCCCTTCTTTAGCACCAGACTTGAGGACCATCACTGAGATTGGCCGTGAGCTCATGACACGAAGTCTCTTGGCCGCATCCAACACAATGTTTGTGTACCTCATGCTCAATTTTGTGACCGCAAATGCAAAGGTCGTGTTCTCCGGTCGCCTTCCAACAGAATCCAAAGACCAGACTCGGGGATGGCAGACTGTAGGGTCGAAATGGGTTCCGTATGCGCTGGGATGGTCATACCGTGTCCAGCTCTGCTTGTCATCGACAACTATGCTGTCCACTGCCAACTGCCGCTGAGGTGGCCTCTGAATCTCAAGGTTCGTCGAATTGGGGATAAGCATCCCTGAGTGTTGCCACTCCACCCAGACTGTGATGATGACCACCAAGGCACAAACCTTGACCAGCCCCCCGTTGCTGAGGTGGCAAAACGTCCTGGGCGAATGAGCCCTACCCATGGGCTGCTTTTGGCCCAGTATGCCACTGGCAAATGACTACTGCTGCTCTTGCCTGACTATGCCACTGGCAAGTGACCAATGTCTCTTGTAGGCAAGAGACGCCTGTACATCCAAGAACAAAGCTCAATATGGAAGCCATAAAGCTGGCAATATGAATCCTTCCCAAGACACCAGATCTTTCGCAAACAAGATGCCGATCAAGGCAGTGGCTCCTGCACTGCTGCCATGACTAATTTAGCATGCCCGCATCAATATTCTGTAAGTGAATTGGCAGTCACCTGTGCCACAGTCGTGGCTGCACAGACCTGGTTGTGTTCGAACGACCAATTGGAACAGCACATTGGAGGCAGATACACAATAGGCTACACGTTCAGGCCAAAATGTCAGAATGTCAAGTTGCCAGAATGGCCAGCATACAGTGTAGCTAGATGGAAATCGTTTGGGGTCTGAACAGTCTTGCCATGTGCCCACACCAAGTGCTATTCCTACGTTCCACATCGACATCACATTTTTCCCATGAAGGCGATGGGAGAACAGGGCTTGAGCACTCAAGCCAGTAGTCGTAACCCCAATGGGTCAATATTGACCATTCGGTGTTGATTTCAGTGCCGCGAATGTGTGCAAAAGCGTGGGTGGGCGATACATGACGCTGATTTGGGACAATCACCTTGTGATGCGACTACTACAGACGTAAACCATGTCGCCAACATGTTGAAAGAGGAGACATCTAGTTGAGCCCAGCGCCGTAAAACCCAAAGAGATCCCAGCTTGCTGAGATGATGGCTTCACCAGCGTGAGATTTTCACCTTCAACGACAGCGTTGCCGAGGGACCATCCCTATGCTGCACAGCAACGAGCACCAGCTGCGTTTCGCCGCGCGGACACTTGAGATCCTGGGCCGAACATACAGCGATGGCTTGTCGGGCACTCCTAGGAATGTCAAAGGCGAAGGGGACGCCACAGATGGCCCAGAAACCTCGAAATCTGCGCTTTGTTCCATCCGGGGACCTTGACTGCTCAACAACAATCTTGGCCCACGCTGTAGTGGACGCTGAGGCGAGCGCGAACTGCTCAACCACAAAATGCTTCCTTGGAAGCACTTTCTGCTCGCCAAGCCACCAGTCGCCAAGGGCACACCTCTGTGAGAGCGTCTGGCCTCCTCGCGCTGCGCGGCTCCGTGGGCCTCCGATGCTTCCTGGGGCCCAGCTCAGGGTCACTGGCGACCCGCCGGTAGCGGCACTCAAAGGGAGGATTGGAAGGGGCTAGCTGCTCCTTTGGGCGCAAGTTGCCTGGCGGTTCAGGTTGGACCGAGTGATCGTGGACGAGCAACAGGGTGCTCCAATACGACCCGAAGACTGCATTTCACCCAGGTTATATGTACGAGACACATGCGGACTCCAGGTCCCCAGGGTGCTTCGCATGACACAAGAGGCCACGGCCGCCCGATGTGGTGTGCGCAAGAACGTGGCGCACAGCTGCATGTGGCTTTGAAGAAACGCGTGTATTTAATCCCGTACCAAATAATGTTGAATCTGGTGCCAAACTGCCGCCTTACCAAAAAAACTGAAACTAGCACCAAACAACATTGAATCTGGTACCAAACTGCCAACTTACCAAACAAACCTGAAACTTGTACCAACACATATTGAATCTGGTACCAAATTCTCGCCCGTACCAAGAATGTTGATTGGTGTACCAAAATATGTGGAACAGAGTACCAGTTAGTCATCGACTGGTAGCTTGCGACCAACCCTGCGACCAGCACTGGGCTTGCGCTTGGTTTCAAAATGCGTTTACGTAGTACCAGGCTCTAATAATAATAATGTTGGTACTAGTTTCAGTTTTAGTTGGTAAGTTGGCAGTTTGGTACCAGATTCAATATTGTTTGGTGGATGTTTCAATTATATTTGGTACGGCGGGAGTTTGGTACCAAATTCAGTATTATTTGGTACGGAGTTAAATAGGTTCCTTTGAAGAATCCAGGGGGAATCGAGGAAAACAGCACAAGTTAAGCGCGGCTAAATGGATTTCTGTTGCATGGTTCTTCTTCCTTTCTGAACTGAACACTGGCCAGGTGTGCCGAAAACAAGCTCCTCGATGCTCCCTCCCACAACGCCCATGAAGCCTGCCCGTAGCTTCGCAAACCAAAAGTAGTGTACCGCAGTTCTTTGCACTCGTTTAATCCTCAAAACGGAATTCAATCTCCAAGAAATGAGTCGGCCAGAGCTAAACAAGATTGGTAGCGGGCTTTGGTCCCCCTTGGAGTAAGGAGGCCGCTTGTCGATCAAGAATGCCCGCCAAGGCGCCCATCGGCATGCAAGCCTTGCCCGTTTTTGGATATCTTGCCAAAATTACACAGATCCCCTGCCATCACGTTCAAATGCAGCCATTGGAACAATGGATACAAAGTGCCTTTTATAGGCTGCCGGAACATGCATGGCTCCCAGCTGTTGGCCAACAGTTGCCATGGCAGTTGTTATACATCCCCACCTGGCGTTTCCCAAGCGCCCATCCGCGTGTCCTTAATCAGAAACACCTTAACTAATCTTTGATCACATGAAGCGTGCAGCTTTTTCTCCGCTCTCTTTCTTCATCTAGGCCATGTCTGAACCACCAATGAACACACCGACTTGCATGGACAATGTTCGACAAAATTCATGGCAAAGGCTCTGATTTTTTAAGCGATATTGGTGACGGGTAGCAGTGGGAGTGAAAGCAACTCATGAGCTCACGATTGTGTTCATATCCACACAATATGAGGACAGATGCGGCTTCTGGCCTCAGTTCTGGCCAGAGTTTTGTGGGTTATGGAAACTGCTCCTTCATTATCATACATCAACCGCACACATTGAATATATGGTCAGATCGTTACAATGCGGTGCTTGCACTACAGACAATGGCAAGCTTGACAAATTTGCCTCTGCAATACAATGTCAAGATGTTCGAGGCTGGTACACTTCTGCAATTCTCTCATGCCACCTCCAGCGGCTGTGTCACACAACGCGAACGATACATACTTGAGGGGAGCCGGCTTCCGAACATATTTAAGACCTACATCCCTGATGGACATGCCAGAACGTGTATGATGTGAGTAGTCATTTGGACGTCATCCAGGATCGTCAATTCTGGTCATAGTGTCTGGACAAATCCCAGAGAACCCGCCCTTGATATTGCATGTAAACACGCCCACACACTGTGTCCAATCATCATATATGTTGTCTAATGATCAAATTGCAGGTGGTCAGTCCACGCAAGTACCCAAGCCTTCTCCCGTGACATTCTAAGCGCATGGCCGTTGCCGCGCTCAGGATTGGAAGCATTAGGATCTGTCAACGTTTTCAAGCTCCACTAATAATAAACAGACCATATGACACAATCATGACACGGTCTGCTCAAAATCCAATTGTGTAACTTCGGCAAATATGGTCCCAAAAGTACACAGTTAATACACACATTGACACTGTTTTAACCGTGCATCCTAGGAAACCGTGTAGTAAACACAGTTGTTTGAGGTTACACGGTTGAAACTGTGTCAACGTGTGTACTAGCTGTGTACTTTTGGGACCACATTTGCTGAAGTATACAGCTAGATTTTGAGCAGACTGTGTCAGGACTATGGCCTGTTTTTTCCTAGTGCTCAGTCCACGCCACAAATCCACAATTACGAATCCGTGCCCATGCAACATCAGCTGTGGTAATATCAGCGGTCCTACCAGTGACACAAACTCGCTCACAAGCCATATTGCCTCTTTATGCATAAGCACTAATTCCAAAGGCTACGCATCCAAATCCTCACGAACTTCCCTGCGATCATGCTGGCCATCTGCTGCCAAGACAAATCTCCATGTAGACGCAAAATAGCTATGGATCTCGTGGCACAGCATCAACACAGCTAGGCTTGCTATTTGTGTTTACAGTTCCACTTTGGCGTTCACGTTTTTACACGTGAAAATGCATAAATAGAGAAACGGCCATTTGTATGGACATATTTACGTATATTTACAGCTCACCGACGCATGACGATGTCCCAATAAACGACAAACCCACCACTCTCTTCAACACCGGCAACACATAGCGCACTTCACACCCAACAAGGTCAACGACGTTGCTGAGCAAAAGATCATTTTATGCATAATTTTGTGTATTTCAGCGTGCCTAATTGCCATTACCCGGAATCTGGAGACTTATTCAGGGACCTCTGTGTATATATGTACTGTATTTATATGCGCAGCGCCCATATTTCCAAAATTTTATGCCTGTTTACGCGTAAAATGTCAAAGAACAATTCTATGTGTAAATAGAAAGTGTTTAAGCCTTAAACATTAAACTTGAGCACAGCTTGTTCGCCAGTTCTACCACGTTCAAATTGGCAACGTTGCATTGTCCTATTTCCATTGAAGAATGATGTTCAAAGCACTCCGCGATCTAGATTGAGATCTCAGGGCGTGGTGGTCCTGATGATTGGTTCCCAATCCACCATCGCCTTGGTCTAGAGCTGTCACGAACGAACAAGTTGACAGGGTTGACTACACGATCAGGTGCTCGATTATCGGACACCTACGGCGTCGCCGCACAAGCGGTTCCCCAAAATATCATTTGTTCATCACGGGCTGCTTGCATGTCACTTGAGTGCAAGGGGCTCAACGAAAAACATGCCAACCACCAGATTTGTTGTGACCGTAAAATTCAAAGGCGTGAGGGGAATGGTGGGGGTAGAAAGTGAGGCTGTGCGTCACGGCAGCTCATAACCAGATGCAAGCACGTCCGGTTCGGACACCCGTGGGCTGTGTCAGCTGAGGCAGAGAGAAGGGCGCGGTGGTGGGTGCTTAGGCTTTGTGCAGGGGGAAGGGGGCATTCGGCACAAGTTTTGCAGCCTACGACTTCGGCCTCTCTCTAGAGGCCGTAGGAAGCTTCCTACCTTAAGGTGCACAAGACCCTGTGCCGATAGCTGCTTGCCATCCAAGATCGATCCCTCGTTCCAATCGAGCGAAACACGCCATGCTGGAAAATTCACAAGGATCCCGCGCTGGGCATCCGTCCCAGGGTTTCTGCCTCACTCCTCTTTAGGAGACCTTGAACAAACGACCAAGAAGACGCTTCCTTACGGTCAAGCCACCAAAGGGAATGATAGCCGGCCCCTCTCAACCATTTCCCTTGGGATCAATCGAGTGGAGTTGTGGACGATCTCCATTTCCGGGATCGTTCCACACCCAACATTCTTGTCGAACCTCCCACGCGAAGAACTTCTGGGAGTGCTTATAGAAGGCCCCGACTTCTGAATAGCGGGTCGCTGACCTTCATTGCCAAGGTGTCGTTCTGCGGCGCGATCCAGATGTCCGGGTACATGGTCATGAAGACGGAGATCATAAGGGGCGGTGTGAGCAAGTATCTCAAGCCCATCGGTCTCTCCCCGCTCAACGTCTTCCCACTGTTTGATATCAGCCCCCTGGAACCCTGTTTTCCGAGTGGCTTGTGTCTGAGGGCCAGTCGGTGGACGAGGAAGGCAATTAGCACATCTTGGATGCCTCCATCGCATACAAGCGTTGTGTGTTGCACGCCATTTACTACACTAGGGAAAAAAGGGCCAAATAACATGTTTTCAAACGTGTGCAAAGTTTAGTAAACCCGTAATACGGGTTTGTGTTATTTTTGTGTTCTTAGCATGCAGAACTTTGATGAAATATATTTTAGGTGTGTTTGCAAAAGTGTTATTGGTTTTTTTACTAGTGTTACCTAACGCAATTTGGCTGGTCCAAGCAGCAGATTTACTTTTTGCTATCTTGCTATTCGCCGTGGCGTTGAGAGAGTGGGCACTGCTGTGATGAGAGGGCGAGGGCAGCCATCGTGGTGTGTTTCCATGGCAAGCCACGAATACCGTGCGAGTTGAAACGAGGGCATACAGCCCACCCACAAGTGCGCCCTGTCTTCAGTTGGCTGCCCGGGATGCCTATGCAACCAATGCGCGTTCCCCTCGCCCAGGACGGGAAGACAATGAGGCCCCAGATGACATGACACCCCGTCCCGATTTTTGGGAAGGCACAACAAAGTGGAAGCTCCGAATCTGGACGCAAAATTTTAACCACAGCAACTAGACAGCATGTGAAATATGTGGTGAGAATTCGAAGTCAATCGGAGCAAAAATCGCTCCAAGACACCAGTTTGGAAATTTGGTGCCCGTGCGTGACATGCCTTGGACACCCTGCCTTGTTGCGCGAGAGGCTATTGCAAAACAGGAATTTGCCATCTGGATACCAAATTTGGACCACATGATTTAAAAGAAATGTGCAAGGCGTGGTAAAAATGTAATTCAATAAAAGCAAAATTCGCTCCGGGACACGCCGATTGGGGAGCAGAAAAAAAGGGGGGGCTCATGGAGTTAACCACAGACTGCATGTTCACAACTACAACCCATGTACCTCGGTTTGGTGTTTTATGTATGAGCATTCTGCAAAGTCATCCCTGCTTGCATAGGGAGTTGTTGCTCGCTTTTACATTGGGAGAATGGGTGGGTTCCGATGCCAGCAAATCCAGGGCATTTTACTGCTTATCATGAGGATTTTTCTGCAATTTGTTACGATTTCTATACCAATACCTTTACAATACCTTGCACATCTGATGTATCACAATGTGCACATTTTATGTTCTCGGCATTACCATGGGGATGGGTTCAATATAATGGCACTTACATGGAGGGTAGAAAGAACAAAGGGAAACATTAATTTTTGAGAAATGGGCAGATCAATGTCTACATTTGTCCTTGTTCATTCCCAGCCAGCAAAGAGCGACTGTATTTTTCAAAAGACTACCTACACAAAAAGCCAAACATCATTTGAAACTAAAGAAGACTCAATATGTTGCACAACGCAAAGCAGTTAGAAGCAATTTGGGTTTTTTTTGGCGCCCTCCCTCGGGGAAACGGTTAATTTCAACCATTGGGACAACAGAAAATATATGCCAAAATGTAAGCTGGCTGCTCGAGTCACTGAGGCATAACCTTTGGCGTACACTCTCCATTTGTGTTGTATAGTAAGGAATGATACTCAGTAGTATTTGACTTTTAGCACACCTTTCAAATTCGATTGGACTTTGGAATTTATTGCGATCATTCTTTGGTCACTTTGTTTGGAGAAATGTCCCCTACATTAATGTACAATATTGGGTTGCAAATGCAAAGTTTGCACTTGCCATTCTTAGCAAACTACTACTTCTGCTCCAAAAGTCCGGTCCATTATGCAAATCACCCAAGTGGAGCTCGAAACATGCGAGTCGCAAAATTGGACCAAATCAACATCAACGCACCATGTTAATAGCTATGTGTAAAGCTCTTAGGCATGGAAAGTGGTGATGTTGTTCTTGAAATATGCTAAGAGGAGCAAAGGCGCCACTTTTCCTTTTGTTGGGACATAGAGTGGGGTATGGGAGCCTAGTCTTGCCCTTTGAAGGAGGTGGATCGATATGAGTCATTTCTAGTCAATATGCATAGACTAGTGGTCTGGTATACAATAAAGATTCGGCTAAATTCAAAATTGAATCTGCAAGCAAAATATGCAGGCTTGCTGCATATTTTGGATGGCAATAGTAATTGTGCATGACACACAATTGGCATAACAAACTATGTTGTGGTTGAAGGCCAATAGACACGTAGATTGGTGCAATAGCATTAACCTAACCAGTGGCACCAGTCCGGTGCAACAAGGCCAAGAAGGCCGTGCATACTAAATTGAGAGTGGCCTGGGTTAAAGACAACATGGCGAATCACTGAAATTGACAATTCCAAACCATGAGTGAACATAGCCGAAGAGATGTTCCACAAAGAATATGACTGCCAAGATGATAAATTCTGAATATTTTGTAGCATTGCATATCTATCACCTGCAACGAAGTTCATGAATGATTGCGGGGAAATAGGCTGACACACGGGGTTAAGGTGAGCACGAAACCACGGTAATTGAGGCCATGACAAAGATGTATAGGGACACTTTCATTAAGGCTGTGCAGGTCTTGTTGTATGATGATGACCAATACAATCAATATCCCCATCACCCCAAAATCGATAATGGAATCTGAATCTGGTGACATATTTATTAATTGAGTTGATCTTGCAAAGTTATGGCAATGTTAGATAATGGACAAGACTTATTGAATGGATGTAGCATAAACTCAAGTATTCGTTGTGAGGCTACTTTACATACTTTAATGAGTCATAACAATTTCCGCACATTATTTGCAAACCATTGCACTACCTTCTTTTGATCAATATCTTCACGTCATGAAACAATCGGCGGGATTGAATCCCAGGAATTTCCCGTTAGGGCACCACCAACTCTTCTACCCCCCTTCCCGATGTATATGTATCAGATTATGAACGGTCAGGACAATTTATTACCAGGTTATGAAGTGTATGGGTACAATGACAGTATATTAAGGCACCGGTGTGGGTGCCATGACACGGATTCTTTCCGCATCGGTGGCTTGCGAGCTTACCATCATACTTATGTGGTGAGTACGGTGTAGTAATGATCCTTTCTCGTGCAAGCAAACAGCGCCCGCGACCCGACCCCGCGACCTCGGCCGACCTGGCCGGCGGAGCCCGCGAGCTCGCCTGTCCCCGAGCATACCACCACGAGCGCCGTGCTCAGCACGCGCAGTCTGACGATTCGGACCCGGCGGAGGCGGAGCATCGAGCGGCTAACCACCACGCGCATCGGAGGCCCCCTCGCAACGGCGGGGGCCCGAAGGGAGGCCGACAGCATTTGGTTTCGGAGCCTAGATTTCGACGCGCCGAGCGCGCGAGGACGGGCGCTGGAAGCGCAGCAAAGTGGCCAAACTGAGCGGCCAGCGGGACTCGAGAAAGGAGGCCACATCCAAGGCCAATTGCGGCTCGAACCGGCTGAGCAGCGAGGGCGATTTTCGGTGGGTCAACGGCTGGAATTTTGCTGAATCGAAGTGCAGACCGGCGCGCAGAGTTGCGCCAAGGCTGGCGAAGCGGCAGCGACGGGTTTGGAGTGCTGAATCGAACGCCATTCCGGGTTCCCACGTTGGGCCCGTTTGAATCGGCGGAGGCTCGGTGAGAATTGACAGCGGAAAACGCGAGCCGACGCGCGGATTGAACGTGCAGCGCCATGGCCGGGCCGAGTGAAGTGCAAAGAGCCAAAAGGAACGCGAGATTGAGCTCGATTGTGAATGGCGCCAGTGGAAAATTGCGGCGGAAGGTCGATTCTGGACATGCATCTTGGTGGCGAACGGCGGCAATGCGCGGCGAGGTCGCGATTGCCCATGCACAGTGATTGGAGACCGAGGGCCATGTCGCAGGAGGCCCAACTGGCCGACGCCATGGACACGGACAGCGGGGAGAGCGTGTCCGGGCCGTCGCGCCGCACGGAGGCGGCGGAGTTGCGAGGGGCCCAGAGCGGCCGCAGCACCGCACCGGGTCGCATGAGGTTGAGTCAGCATCGGCCAAATCAAGCTGATTTAGGCGCGGAAAGTGTGGCTGCAAACTACAGTGGAAAAGACTCGAAATTTCCGCTGTCACATGATGTCGAGCGGGGCGCTACGGCACATGCTGTTGCTGACGCAGCACCCAGTGACACCGGACGCAGTGTCACAGCACCGTACAGTACTGCAATTTGCAAGTTGGCGATAGTGGGTGCGACTACACCACCCGGGACCGCATTCTCTCGTGTTTCTCGACTTTGGCGGACAAGGGAAACTACGACTAAGAGGAAATCAAGTCGGGAAAGGCGTTCCCCATTAAGGGAATTGGCCAGGACAGCAGCGACCATGCAATCTGCAATTCAAGGAGTGGGAAAACAAGTTCAAGAGTTGTCAATTGCCAAGTCCCAGGATGTGCAACAGGTCCGGGAGGCAACCCAGCGATCATTGACTGACTTGCAGTCAGTCGTGAACACTGCCAGCACCCATCAATAAGTTCTGGAGCAGAACATGGAGGCGTTGAGAGCGAATCAACACCAACAAGCTGCATCAGTTTTGAGTCTGCGATAGGCGGTCAGTCAGACGTGCTTTGAAGCCACTGCAATGAATGTGGTTCAAGTATTGGCGACCAAGACAGACCAAGCTGGAATGGCGCAAGCCATCGAGGAGCGTCTGAACAGACAACAGAGTGACCTGTCTGCAACGGTTAACCAACTGAAATCTGAGCTGGAAACACTGAAAACGGACACTCAGGTCAAAGATGCGCGGATAGAGGGACTACAGGCATCATTGGAGGAGAGCCAAACAGCCATGGTGGAACTACAGAGCTACATTGAGGCCGTTGAGGCTACAGCCTTCCCTGAGGACATGCCTGTAAAATGAAGGCGGAATATCGCATGGATGTGGCAACACCCCCATTTGTGGACTGCACGAAGTCTATGACGCCTGCCATTCCGGTATCGAGACCAGAACTACCACAACAGCCTTTTGTTCCCCCGACTCCACCAGTTTTTCCAAGACCTACCCTACGCCAAGGTTACCACCCATTTTCTGCGGATCCTACTGAACCATCGATTCAGGTCAAGCCAAGGGAACCAATCCCCTTCAAAGGAGAGCTGAACGAGGACGTTATTGCTTGGTTGTCAATGGTGAGAGATTATGTCCATTTGACAGGAATCAGCGAGGCCCAGAGCGTCGTCTATACGGTGACGTTGCTGTAGGGGACAGCTAGGATTTGGTGGGATAGTTATCTGCGTTCTACAGGAGGACGAAGACCTGTGACTCTGCTGGAGCTGGAAGGCTTACTCACCAACCGTTTTCAATCCTCTCTGCATGAGAGGAATGCTAGGGTCAAACTCTGGAATTTGACCCAGGGGCACGGTGAGTCAGTACACTCCTTTGCTTCCAGATTTCAGAATTTGCTCATGCGACTTCAGACATACGACCTCATTGACATACTCGAGCGATTTGTTTGTGCTCTTTGTCCAGAGTTGAGGATGCCAGTGGCTCAGAAAGAGCCACAATCTTTGGACGTGGCGATCC
>CAJHUC010001738.1:0-68043 GCA_905146915.1 Ostreobium quekettii
TTTAAATACATTATCACTTTGGCATAGAATTGTACATCTTAATCAGACTGGCATGTGTTTTCTTTGCATCAGATGACCTCTTGAACTGCGAGTTAGAACCATTAGAAACTGCTGCGATGTGGCGTGCTTCTCGCATGAATCCTTGAATTTGTGGCAATTACCAGGACGTTTTATTTTTTCCAAATGAATAAAAATGCTGATGGCTCGTTCACAAAGTTGCATAGTTTCGTTCTGGGAAGAAATTTGTACTGTATTTACATGTGAAGCATGTAATGTTTCATGTTGCACACCATACATATAGTACTTGCATTATCATAGGCAACTAACACTAGGCCTATGCTTTTGGGTATGTACCCAAGCATGTAGCGGCTCATCACCGGCGTCCAAGCCAACATATTTCTGAGTGATTATGAATGTTTGGATCTGGGGGGCTATTTTTGTGCTTCTTATCGCTAGCCAGCGCGTCAAAAAGCGATGGGCTTGCCAGTGTCTTAGATCCTTGTACAATGCTTAAAATTTGGAGATGCAAATTGCCAAAGGGAACCTTTCCGTATTTTTATCCCCTGACACGTGGACTGTCATGTTTCTACTACGCGATGTGAATCAAGCAAATGCTGCAGTGCGTAAATAATTTGTAGAGGGCAGTGCTCAGATGGGCTCTTCGTTTGTATCCATGCCTGCAGATGCTGAGAGCGGTCAAGATCATCGTGCATTCGAAATTTACAGGCCACCCTTCAGAGGGATACGACATTGCGCTGCTCATCTTGCAAAGGAATGTGTCGCTGGCTGCCCCTGTTGTCAAAATAACGAGCGTCGAAGAATGCAACAAGAAGTTGCTGTTGGCTTTTGGCTGGTTTGCTGACGCAGTGCATCATGGCCCGCCATCCAGTGAACTCCTGGTTATTCCGGGAATGCACAGAGTGGACAAAGAGGAGTGCGCCCAATTTATCCAGAAGGATCTCGCAAGCGTAACTGTGTGCGCAACGACTTATGCCACGCCTGTACTTCCATGTAAGTTGGGAACCATGCTTGGTTGTGATGGCTTAAACACTTACAAATAGTATCTAAATTTTGCGGGAAAACAGCGCAAAAATGCGCAAAATGTCACCCTCTGTACATAAAGACAGCACATGCTGCCTCAGGGAGTCCGAGCAGTGGAAGCTAGACGCGCTGGAGTGGCAGAGAATAACCTTTTGTTCGACTGGTTCTTTGCCCTTGCCGAGGGCGAGATGGACGCTGTGTTGCAGGTGCTCGAGGAGGCGGAGTTCTGATCATTGTTTGCGACTTTATCGTCTGACCTGGCTATCCCGACGAGCCTTGAAATGCGTAAATACAATTTGAAAATAGATCCTGTTGCAAATTTACGTATTAGCCCCCCAAAAAAAAACGTGAACGTAAAGTGTAAGCATGTGGGGGAAAATCATTGTCGCTGGATTTAATCTCACAGAGGTCCCACTACTGCAGAATTGAGAACTAATTAGTTCCGTGCTTATAAGTACAGTTCTGTTCCGTTTTTCAGGGGACCTTGGCTCACCTCTTATGTGCGAAGACAAATCATTGATAGGTCTGGGATCATTTCTGGACATGAAGCGAAGGGCACCAGGCCCTGGTGTATTCACAGATGTCAGCATGTTTGAAGACTGGATAGCTACACTGGGCGGTGATTCTGCTGCGGTATTTGAAAATACTGAGGTAATATGCAGCCTTGCGCGCAAATAACTTGACAAAAGCTCTCAGGCATCTCGAGTGAATACGCCTTTACGGCGTTTTGCAAAATGATGCAGACCTTCTGAATCTGTACTAATTGTCGGCATGTGTATAGTTAACCCTGCGTATCGATCACGACACGCTCATTCAAAAGCGCCAAACACCATGCCTAGCAGGGGAAAAACGTTTTGAGGAAAAGAATCGTCGAATCGATCGTCACATACGATCCCAATGCTGCTGGACCTCTCCCTTCTCTGTGTGTGCCAACACGAAATTGTTGCCACTTTCGCAGCAAATGGTGATATCCATCGCCTGGAATAAGGCTTACAATGCACAATCAACTGTTCTGAGATCCAGACTGCGAATTTTGATCATGGAAGATCGTCATAACGATCCACCATGTCAAACATCTTCGCAATCAATGATCTATTATGCTCAATGCTGAACATGATGGTAAACTACGAGGTACGAAATCCTAATGTCAGTAGCTCTTGCGGGCTGCAGTTCCAAAATTACGTTGTAGCCTTGCTTGAAACATTCAGCCCTGGTTGATGCTTGAAAAGAGGTTTTATGTGCATGGCCTTTCTCAATCAGCCGCATTACATCGAGTGTCTATTCTTGGGGACGTTGTTACTTATCGCATTACCATTTCGGCCCTCCACCTCGCCATTTTATTTTGGAGGCTTGTGTGGCTTCTCCATCTTACTATTTTCGGCAATCCTTGTAAAATTGAAAGGACGTCGATTTGCCACTCTTATTTGAACCGTGTTCCCCTAATTGTGAGCCAACTGATACGAGCATTGCTTGTCACCTTTTCCTGCACTTCTTCAAGGTCCTTGAATCGAGGACCTTGGAAGGGCTTTCACAGCTGCCGTCGCTATATGGATGGAGGTTCAACAGCACTGGCTCTAACCACGGGCTCTTAAGGCAGCTCCAATTCGCTTGATCGATCTGGCATTGCAGTCGCAAGTCGCAGCGAGTTTTATGGTCAGTCGTTTTGGAACGCGTTTCCTATTGCTCTGCTTCTTCCTAGGTACTGTGTCCATCTTCAGCCTGTATGGGGTGGAAATTTTGTGCAGGATGATCTGTTTCTCTCCTTGATGATATCTCCCTGGAAAGGAAGATGGCTTGTGCATAACGGCATTACAATTTGGTTGTTCCGTTATGTTGACATCACACATTGGTATTCTTGCCAGAATGGTCAGTCGACAGGGAGCCAGTCCCAGCCAGAGCCAGTCAGGGAGCCAGTCAGGGAGCCAGAGGAGCCAGTCGACAGGGATAAGTGGCTGTTCGATGATGGATGTTTCCCAACAGGGCGCATGGGGCTGTAGGAGACACGCTGGCGCCCTGAAGAATTCCAAGAAGTGATGGTGATTGACGTGGCACATTTCTGTTGGGCATTGTCCAATGATGGCCATAAATGATGTTATGATTTCAGTCCGGCACACGTAGTGTGTGGATGGCAATGTCGGGGTATGCAACTGTCAGGTGCCATAATGATGCAGTTGGGGTATAAAAGTGGAAAACACTTTTTTGGGAAGCCAGGTGAGCAGGGAAGTTGCATCCCCTCGCCGCGGTATTGTGGCCAGCGCAAGTTCTATTGTCTTTGTTTGTTGCGAGTCAATTGGAGGCATGTTGTGGATTCAATACTTATCACTTTCTTGAAGATATTGCTTGCCTCGACACAAGAATTGATTTTGAGGCAATGGGAGGGATATTCTTAGGGGGCTTGCCTGCCGCACCTCATCAACCGTTTTGAAACTGAGGCGAATGGCCACTTCGTGCTCCAGGGTTCATGCCGCTTGGTGGGGTTGTCCGACCGGCCCTGAGCGCAACTCCGTTCTGCTTGGATTGGCGTCCTCCAACGCTGCGCAGGAGGACACCAACAGAGGATTATACTCTGTGGCAGAGTCCGGGTGCTGGTCATTCGTATCCCAGGTCAATTGCCTTTGGGCGTTCTGCGCCCAGCCGGCACCTCGCCCTTCTCAGGGTCCACTGAGTGCATTTTGGTATTCGTATATTTTCCATAACAGGAAGAGCCCCCTTGCGGGGCGTTGCACGTCTTACGAGGTGGATTTGCCCCAATGGACTTGTGGCACAGCATCATATTTATGTTGACATATTAACATGTGAAAGTGTTTTTGGATGGAAACGTCCAGTTTTTGCCCCTACATTTCTGCATACTCACGTCGCATTGATATACCTTTGTTACATAGCAGAAATGATTTGTGATTTGCGACTTGGTGATGCTGCTACCTATGCATTGCACCTTGCATTATTTCAAGCCGATTTCTGGGCATTCTAAAGCCTATTTTTCAGAAACATTCTTTGCATACTCCTTGGATCAAGGTTCTAAGCTGCATTCGTATCCATGACCCATTATTGGCATCCACAACTAATTTTGGGGTCCAGTACAAGCCTATTAATACTGGATAAATATGGTATGACATCGGCATGAACAATTCCCTTCATGTATATGAAGATACAGTAGAAGGGGACACTTTTATGGGCCAGAGGAAGCGGTTGGGAAGGCGTCGTGGCGTCGTGGCAAAAATGTGGACACATTATCAGTCAAACTTGTTTCCAAGAACTCATGAGTTCAGTTGATTGATAAAGAATTGCAGAGCCTTTCTTGAACCATGACTTTGCAAAGAACAAGGATTATGGTCTGGATGCCAGAGATGTAAACGGATTGACCGAGCAAATGAAGGTAAATTGGGAAAACGGCCGTTGGCAGGGGGATGATGTGCAGTGTGCGGGATGAAGCATAGAAAAACGTTTTATTGCCAAAGAATCCTATAGAGTGTGAAACCACAGGGTGAGGCGCATTTTGTGAGGGACTGTGCCCACGTCCAATGTTATTGCCTAGGACGGTACGGCGCGCATCCGACTTGGCATGGGGTGTCCACTAGTCCAGCTCTCCTGGAACATTTGTGTAGCTTTGCTCTTGTGGATCGTACTGGCCGGCACATGAATTATACAGTTGTGCGGATGGTCGTAACTAGTTTACCAATGTCACATGCATGATACAACATCAAATTTCTTCAGTTTCCTTTGGCTGCAAAACCACCAGTGCATGCTGTGCTGTCCATCAAGCATGCCAGGCTTCTCCTTCTTTGCTCATGTTTTAGCCAATCGGTAGCTCCCGCAAAGCAGTAGGGCATGTTCGACAACACCATGGCGAACTGCTAGTCTCCTCAGGAAATACGCTGATGACCAGGTTGGGCTCTAAGGGGACTACAGCGCAGGCACAACGTAAACTTGGTCACCAAATTCGGCAAATATTTCATCCTCATACTCCCCAGCTTATGTCTGGCGGGCCGTGGCCAACTACGAACATCAGCCACAAGTAGAAAAGAGCATTTTTTAAGCAAACAACTATGGCAGGTGATATCAATCTATGTTATCGCAGCTATTTTGTTGCCACCGCAATCATTATGATGGGGCCATCTATTTTCAAAATGCCATCGCATCTAGCATCGAAAAATAATGTTCTTTGCTTGTTAATTTGGCATTTGGCCGGTCGCAAACTGTGGCTAACACGTCTCCACGCCTGCCATGCGATGGAGCAATTAACGCTGGTGGCGCTGTCAGCGTTGGTTGCTCCATCGCTGTCATTTTTGGCAATGGCGGGACAAAGTGTGCTGCCGGTCGCAAATGTATGCATGCCCGCCGCTCACACCAATAAGTACAGAGTATGTCAGCGATATCACATGATGCTGCTACATCGATACAGGGAGCCGCTTCCTGGGCCGAGTGCCTACTCTGCGCGCGACTCAGTCGCCTACCAACAATTGAATTTTTTTGTATCCAAGGATGCGCAAATTGTCGTTCTGTTCTTGAAAGTGTTTCTTGGGTGAGATGGAAGGATTGTTACGAAAGTTTGTTTGACTCTTGGGGCACAACCTTTGGTATCACCGCCCGTCGGAGAGGGCAGCTGCGGTCTGGGATACAGGCTGTATCGTGCAGCTTTGACAAACTTCCTCTGTGATGGCAGCAGTATATTGTGCGGACGCGTGGGATTCCAAGCCATCCGGCCCCGCTAGCCATGTTGGCTGTCGGGGTGGTCGCAACTGTGATTGTGTCTGTTTCTCTCCAGAATGTTGCCAGCTTGCTCTAGCGCCGTTTCAAAACCGTAGGGCTTGTGAGGCCAAAGTTATTGTGTGCGCAGAGCAACAGATTCGGCCTGCGAGTGGCTGCCAGCAACTCATGGAACCCCACGGGGCGCCTGCACATGTGACAACAACCGATTGACGTCCACCTCCTGAGGAATCTCTGCAGCCATCCCCGGGGATGCTTCCCCATCCACAGGTATTCAGCTGCGCCTTGTGTCCCCTGTAGAGTGCATCCCGAGGCGCCTTAACTTGTACATCAGGCAGATGTGGGCGGCTAGAGCCGCGTCCGGCTCCAAAACTTTGCTCATCCAAAATTCGGTTTTCCAGCCTTTCGTCTTTACCTGGCATCCATCCATGTGGCGGCTCCTGGCGCAAAGCATTTGAACTCGACGCGGCGCATCGCCAGGTGAGCGGTCGTCTGCGGAGCCAGCGCGAAGGCGGGGGAAGCAGTGGCGAAGAGGCGGGAACGAGGCGGGGAAGATGGCCCCACCTCACTACGCAGACCGGACCCGCTGCCATGGATGACAGTGCCCGTGATGTACACCTCTCCTCTCCCTCCCCCCCTCCTATACCACCTTCGATGTGGCTGGGCGCCGGGTCTGCCCCGTCCGGGATACTGCCACAAATTCTGCCTCTTCGGCCCGTCACAGCGCATGTCCCACAGCCCGCGCGCCACAGCCCTGACCTTCCCACCATCCGCCCCGCCCACGCGTCGTCAAAGCCACCTCTCGCAACGCCTTGACCGCAGGCCCGTTCGCCGACGACCTGCCAACGTTGGCGCTGGCCGTTGACCATTGACTCGCTGGCCACATGGGCCGCTGGCTCCTGGCGAGCCCCCGGGTCTTGGTGCCATGTGCGGCTGCGCTGGCTGCCTTGGCGATGGGCTTGGGTTGGCATTGGTGGACGCCGTCGCCTCAGGGATATTTGCCCTGCTACGCCAGCCGAAGTGAGTATATAGGACCCGCACCCCACCCGCATACTTGGCATGCCCGAACGGGTCATCACGATTTCGCGCGCATGTGACGCACGGCGGGGCACGGTGCCGTCGGTGCCGGTCGGGGAACGGGGCTGTGCCCATGAGGAGACTTTGGGACTGCGCCTGGCTGTTGAGATGCATTTGGGCGTGGGAGATATCTCCAACAATGGGACGCAAAGTGGGAGGAGGGGAGGGGGCGCATGTTCCCGTTTGGGTAACCCAGCGGGCGACCTGCCGGTCTGCTTGGCGGAGGTGGTGGAAATGCCGACCGATGTTTGCGGCTCTCTGCCGCGCGAGGTGCGTGCGCCCTGTTTATAGGCTCGGGTTCCCAGAATGCGTGATTGGGGTGGATGGGGCGGAAGACATTGGATGGGTGGCCCCCAAGTCGTCCAAAAGGCGCCATTCGCGGAGCCGGCAGAGTGTTCGGGTTTGATTGTGCCTTGACCAGCGATTGCAATGGAGGGCCTCTAGCGCTAAGCCCGAGAATCAGTCTCCGTGCCGTTAAGCCTAAACTGTGATTTGCGCGTGTCCTTGGCTTTCGGCACAAATGCAGCCAGCAGGACTGTGCGGGTTGAAACACCTCCAGCTTCAACGAAATGTATGCTTCGAACATGCCAAGAGTACCAAAGCATTGGATCACCAGTCTGTGCGTGCTCTTGAATGTTTCAACTCCCCTCCATGGGCGTATCTCCATGGGGATATGCCCCGCCAGTTCTGACTTGGAACCCTGGGAGGCCGTATGAGTATCTTTGTCCACACAGGATGGGCCTGTCAATAATCTTTTAAGGAGTAGATTTCCAGGTTGTCAACATTTCTGATTGTCAGAAAAAATATCTGGCTGGACTCAGCCCTGGGGATCGTACATTCGATGCTTGGAGCATTATGAAGGAATTGTGGACGAATCCTTCCACGGTAAGCATACGATTCCACAGCTGTTGGTGTGCAACTTCTACGTAGAGTTCAATGCGCAACGCGCATTTGCCATTCTTTTTCCCAACAACTCCATCTGGGACAAAACCACGCCTTTCCAACGTAATCCCCATCCCAGTCAATACACGCAAACTTGGTCCACACCAGCTGTACACCACCTGCGCACCCACAACCCCAACCCCCTCGGACCAAACCAGAGGCTGGGGCTCAGGCAGAAGTTGGGTACCAACCCCGGACTTCTTCTCTCTGCTGCGCATCACGCGCCTCCCGCCATCCCCAGAGCCTTTCGCCGGGCAGCTGCCTGACCCGCGGCTTGGCGCCTGGGGTCCCGACGTTCGATGCCCCCCAAGCCCGGTCCTCCAGCGCCTAGGCGTCGTGCATGCGGCTCACAGCCGCTCGTCTTGCTGCTGGCCGGTGTGACCGTGGCGATCTGCGGCTGGGTGTATCTGAGGGCAGGGTGGTGGAACGCGGCCTCCGGAGAACGCAGGCCGTGCTATGTCTCCGAGGGTGAGCGCCCTGTCGATCGCGCCCTGCGACCGTGCGGTGTGCGGTGGCCCGATTGCCCTTAAGGCCTCTGGGACAAGCGGCAGCGATCCTTCCCTTTTAGCTGGTTCGGCGTGGAGAACTCCCTTTGGTCTATTGACCGCCGGAAGAGTGGCAGCGGGGTCGACGCCGTGTGGCGTTGTAGCGTCGTCGCTTCCCGTTGGCGTGGGATCGCGTGGGGTTGCGAAAGCCATTGTTGCAAGGATGGAGACAGGCGGGTAGGCAGTGAACTGACGACGGGTGGTGTGGATGGGCGCATCGAAGCGAGCGCGGTGTTTTTGCTTTGCCAATGTTCTGGAGCGTCATTTGACACGTTGACGCCTGCGGCGCAGGAGGATCCAAATGCTGGCCCAGTCTTTTGGGTGGTACCCCAGTAATTGGCACATGCTAACCCAGAAACAACTACCAGGAAAACTAGCTTTAAGCAAACATGCTGGCAGAATGACTTATTCTCCATAGTGGATCTCGTTGGGCTTGGTTTTGGGGGGAGAACGACGAAGGGACATCCCTCTGCTGCGCTGTCTGGTTGGGGTATACACTCCGAAGAAAACCCCCGCCCATCCCACCACAACAACACGGCTTGTTGTCAAATGCATCGAAAGTGGACACGTTGCTGCGTGTGCAGCAGGAACTGCTTGGCCTTCTATGCTTTTGTGGGCATTCGAACTTGACTGGACTTTGAGGTCATCCCAGTGGCCCTCTTCAGGCATGGAGAAGCCAACGTCAATGCTGACTTTCTGCACATAGTGTGCCCATGCAATCCATGTATATGCCTCGATCCAATCCAGTGCCAAAGGGCATGATATTCGTGTGATTTCTCTTGGTTTCCAATGTATGGCCTGTCATCAGAGCTGTCTGCATTTGCACACCCTCACAAAGCCACTTTGGGCATTTTTCGCCCGCTGGATGAAACTCTGTGCAAGTTTATATCATTTCTGTGACTTTGATTGCAGATCCCCAAGGACTCGCTATATCATTCACTGTAAGTTGCTCCCTGTAATGTGTATGATGTCCCCAGTTCACCATCACAATTGAATCTTTAAAGTGCTGTCCCTGGCACTGTCAAAGAACACCAGGGCGAGTTGCTCAACAGCACAGGCCCATCGTGAGAGCTTGTCTGCTTCCTTCCCTTGCACTCAATTGCTGACTCACAAACATGCACCTTTGAATGATTGTTTATGTAAAAAGAACTGTCCACCCCTCTGTACTTGCCCAGTAGCTGGTGTGATGCCATGAGATGTACTGTGCAGTGCCTGCAGGGTGGCACACACTACCTTGCATTCCAAGTGCAGTGCTAAGACCTCACTCTGTGTGCTCAGGTCACAAGGCAGTTCTGTGAGAGGAGTTTCCCCTTCATCGCAAATGTTATGAATGCAATGGTGCAGACGCATGTGTGCACAGGAATTCTGGTGAAACCAGGTCTGGTAGTTGCCCCAGCATCTTGTGTTACAAAGGGCATCAAGGATCAAGAGAAATTTCCCCTTGTCCGGTTGGGGAGCTATGATTTGAACACCCATGATGGGCCCGAGGAGCCAGAGGTGAGTTCATGTGCAGGCATGTGCACACTGTGCATTAATATGCTGCTTTGTCTGTCGTGTGCTGTCGATTGTTGGAGACAACTCATAGGCTGGGTACCATCCTCAGCTGTCAATGGGTGTACAAGTTGCTTGAAAATGAATTTTGATCGATGTATGTGGGCCACCAGCCCCAACTTTTTGTGTTTCAACACATGATAACTTGGAGCTCAAGGGAATGCAGCCACAGTTGCAGCTCAGAGTACTTCATATCGCAAAAGCGTTATCCTCCACTGTTTGGTATCAGCCAGTGCACTTGCCTTCTCCAGTGCAGTTGTTCCTGTTTGTGCTCTGTGGACAGCAACAAAAAAAGCAGCCATTCAAATTGACTGAGCTCATGAAACAAGGACATGCTGCCATGTATTGCCGCACCTCACAAGTATCTGATTGGAAACAACAACAGCAAAGCATTATGGAAGCCATCAATTCTGGATGGTGCATGCAGCCTGCAACGAGATATGGACAACGATGTTAACCACCAGATCCATTGCAATTGTTTGTTATCTTTATTATGCAAAGGCATGAAACAATACT
This sequence comes from Ostreobium quekettii, assembly GCA_905146915.1. Lineage (NCBI taxonomy): Eukaryota > Viridiplantae > Chlorophyta > Ulvophyceae > Bryopsidales > Ostreobiaceae > Ostreobium > Ostreobium quekettii. Next base: position 10,380 of record CAJHUC010001738.1, read on the forward strand.
CATACATGGCACCAGGGCATGATATTCATGGACAAAGTACAAGTGCACGATACAAGTGTGGGGTCTAAATCAAGCACTTCCTCTGTTCCAAATTAAGTGAAACAGTTTGTTTGGGAGGCCATGTTTGTACCATGTACTCACTAGTTTTCCCTGAAAACATAGTCAGAGAACTGCCCACGAATCTATTATATGGTATCAAAGTATTGTACAAAACGGATAAGTATTGGTCAAATGGTTGTACTTTGAACCCAAAGGATTTTTCCAGAAAACCCAATTTTCTCACGCGGGCAGCCCACTTCCCCCAAAGCGGCCCTTCGACCAGGTCGCTTTGCAACTGTAGGTGCACAGTGCAGAATGGATATCTGCAGCCGCCACTGTGGCTGCAGGTCGGAGGCCTTCCTCTCAAAGCGCAGAGGTCACAGAACCGAGTTCTGTCCCTCTCGATGGTCGAATGCAACCATAGATTCGACAGCCCAGTGAGCGTTTCAGATTTAGATCTGAAGCCGAGTAACCGGCGAACTTCACAACCATGGCGTTTTCAAAAGGGGATGCCGCCATAGGCGGGATGGCAGCAAGTGTTTGGGTCACCACAAATATTTTGGAGAGATGCGGTCGTCTATTCGCTGCACGAAGAGATCGCTGGAAATGGCTGTGCCTGTCACATGCCACAAGGAGTGCTTCAAATGATGTTCAATTGCTTTGAAAGATGCTGCTGCAAGAGATTTTGGATGCCATCATTGCAGATCGTGACAGCACCACTATGCCACTTAGGATCTCCGATGGAGCATCCACACCCTCCATCGGTCGTGTTTGGTGGGACAGATGCCCTTTAGTGGGTAGGTGTTCCTTGCCCCAAACATGCCATTAAATGGAGATCGGCAATGAGTGGAGAGTGTGTAATTCACGCAGCAGTTCCAGGCCTAGTCTTCAGACACCAGGAGACCTGTTGGCAACAGCAGGTCCCAGATACGTCCTTGCATCGCCGTGGATTGTGGCAGGGATTTCCGCGAATCCACGAGGGCGAGATGGGCAGCCATGCGCCATCTCTGGCGGTTGTCCATCTCGATGGGTGCCGATCGTTGTGCTAGAGCCTGAGCGAGGCTGGCTGCTCTACCCTTCCAGTGCCCTGAAGTCCAGAAAGAGGGGCTGCACTTGTGTGTTTGGCCATCCTGGCCCCGGGAACCTACTTTTGGCGGGCGGGGAATGCCCTGGGAGGGACCAATTCTAGATTGGAGTAGTGCAGGTTCAATGCATTGCCAAATGCAGTGTACTCAATCGTTCCCTGTGATTTTTTGCAGCAACTACTACATGTACAATAGGTGCTGGGGTTGCATTGTCGGGGAAAACAAACGAGTACTTGCTACAAATTCAGCCTCCCAACAAATTCTTTCATTCAATTTGAGACAGAGGAAGTACATTTTTTTAGTCCCAGACAAGGAATATCCTACTGTGTGAAGTAAATGGCAAATACAGAGGCATATGATGTTCCTTTCTTACTTCAACATTGCCGTTACCAATGGTATGTATTGGCTTAGCACTAAGAGCATTTGGTGCCTACACAAAATCTGCTCTGATGGCATTGCATGATGGGATGTAGAGCCTAAAGAAATGGAAGGAAAGTGTGCTGGCCACAAAAGCTACCCAGAATCGCCAGTATCACATAGCTTCTGGTCGCCTACCAGCACAAAAACACATTCCCATGCCATTGCTCATAAAATATTTCAGTTGTGTAAATGGCTGAAGCATGCATCACATCGTTCAGATTCTACACTACCATGCACGCGGCTGATTTTCCTGCATCCCAAATTAAATTGCAATTTTGAACCACGGCCCTTGGAAACCTTCAAGTCATCTAAAATAACCACCAAATTTTCCATGATGTTGTAATTTGAGTCTAGTTTATGCACCCAGATTTTCGGTCACTTGGCATAGTATTCAGTCCAAAACGTCATCTTGAACATACACCAATCTGCCAGAGTTCCCCAAGATATTTTTAAGGGTGACGCCAGAATTGCCAGTTTACCCGTTTTGAGGGATGCTGACTTCCAGAAGTCGCTCTGGTGGCAGCTAAAGGTGGTTCTCATAGGTTTGGCCTGTAGTCTTTCTTTTGCTGACATTGGTTTGTACATTGCAACAAGATTTCACCCCAACGTTCTGTTTTTCATAAGTGCAACTTAACCTGGGACAGAGGAAGGATGATGCTTTGTTTTATCTGCGAACTCCCCATGGTCAATTGCTTGCAGAATTGTTTGCTTCATGATGTGATGGAATTGGTATCAAAGTCTTTAGCACAGCTATTCTGCACCAATGACCAAGTCAATTGCCTACACAATTATCTCGCCACAGATGTGACATTTGGCTACTTTCTGCATGACCAGGTGTTGAAAACTTGCCAGCGCATAGTGCATCACAAGTTTACTGGCAAGCCTGAGGAAGGGAACGACATCGCCCTTCTGGTGCTGAATGGAACCAAGTGGCAGCACGCACCCATCGAAGGCATGCTTCCTGTTGACCACTGTGTGCCCAACAAGACTATGAGCTCCCTGGGGTGGTTTGCCACCAGCCGCCATGGGTCGCCCTCCTACAACCTGGTAGCGATACCCAAATTGAAACATGTGGAGAAAGGAGAGTGTGTCAAGGCGCTGAAGGACAAGGGGGTTCCAAATGGAACTGTGTGTGCTGTGCCAGAGTTCAGGGCAGTTGCCGAGTGTAAGTAAGGGCAGCGAGCATTACAACGTATCTTATTTTTTAGATTTGTTGTGTTAGTGTTGGTGTTGTGGTGTTGTTGTTTATGTTACTTGTCACATGTTGTATGCTGTTTCTAGGAATGTTCTGGAATGAAAACTGAGCACAGCCAAGGGCAAGGGGGCCGAGCAATGGGAGAGAATGTCGGATAAGAACAGGAATTTTTCATAAAGGAGTGATCACGGAAAAATTGTGGTTAGCATGCTGCACAACACCCACAAAGAATGTGTTGTTTTCACCCACATTGCACAATGGGCTACTACTGCGGGAGCCTCCAGCACTCGTATTTGACATAAAGATGATATGCGTGAAATGTAAATGAGCAGAATATAAGCAGAGTTGCAAACAAATTGCACAGCTTCTGCAATATCAATCACATCATCTATCGGCGATGGGCAATATCGATGGTGATATGCCCCAGATGCCCTGGTCTCCGACGTTGGACACCCCTGCCTTATGAAAATCAGCGGACATCGGTGTGGTTAGGAATCTTGAGGAAAACCATGGATGAAACGTCAGCGCACACACTGGGAGATGCCGGGAAATTTGGTTCTGCCATACTGCGGCCCTTGAAAAATACACGGCACAGATCCAGTTCCTCAACAAGACATGCAGCAAGAATATTGTCCAGTCTTTCCTTTACGCTCTTCAAGGGGTCTTGCATGTACTGGATGTGACACGCGGTGCTATTCGTTTACACGACTGTTCCTCCTCATAGTGTGTTGTGTCCTTTCAGGGGATCTAGGGTCGCCTCTTCTGTGCCAAGACGAACACCTGATCGGACTGGTGTCCTACGCTCAGCCGCAACCCAACGTGCACGTGCCATACGTATACACCCACGTCAGCGAGTACGAAAACTGGATAAACACATTGGGGAAGGACGCCAGTACGGTTCGTGACAACCCAGACAGCGAATACTGTCGGAAAGATCCCGAAGTGCCGACAGCTGGAGACTCTGCTACAACCAGAGAGGAGCTGTAACTGCCTAGATAGCAACTAGAATCCAGTAGGTTGTTTGGCGTGGTGCGAGGGCGGGACCTGTGGACCGGCAGTTGGGAACGAAGCATGCAGCCGGGTGTGGATATAGGAGAAGGGGATCGGGTGATCTTTCAAGCGCTCTCTGGCAGCGGCAGCACGTTGGGGCTTTGCGCTGACAGAAGTGCTGTGACAGCTGCAGTTGCCGGCCGTTGCAAATCGTTGTTGTATTTGTCTGCTGCCCGATTTCATCTTCTTTGATGCCGCGATTTGTGGGCAGGTGCCCTGGAAAGTGCTGTTGGCCTGGCCAAGTGGGGGTACCTGTTAGCGCCGGATGGGAAGCTGCGCCCTATAAGATTGCACACATGTATGTTAATGCTCTCGTTGAGGGATTATAAGGTGGTCGTTAGCGTGCGTTGTGAATGAAGAACGGGAAATTGTAAATCAGCAGAAAGAAAGACAAGCCGTGCAGCGTGGCGGCGGAGGTGGAAATCATGGCGACATTTAACTGTTGTCGTCGCCATCACCGTTGCAATCGCATTGTTTTCAGCATTTTCGCCATGAAACTGCTATCTGTAATTGCTTTTCGAGCATGACATACTGTGGGTTGTACATGCCAACACCTGTGCAGACATATTGCGGGTTCATGCAGTGGAGGCTGTGGCCTGCGGAATGAGAAATTACGGCTCCGTTGCTGGTTTTGGCACCAGTCATGTTCAGATGCCCAAGAAAGGCACTGCTTTAATTTCGGTACACTTTTTTATCAACGGCAAATGAGCTCAAGCCCTCCGCGCCTCTTAACTACAATGTTTATTTTGATGCCCTGGCAGTACTGGAGGTCAGCACGTATTTCTGACCAATGTGTGGGCACAAGGTCAACACGTACTTCTCACCCACTTGCTGCACAGCACTGTGAAAACATTGGCGCCGGTTGACTGGGCCGTCGCAGTGGGTCTTTACCAGCGCACCCAAGTAGGGCGCGAAAGTGCCCCCGAGCCTTGCGTGGCGTCGCCCCACGCCCTCCCTGCCCATCCGGTGCAGCAAGCCTTCCTACCCCCATTACAATTGCCTTCGCCAGAGCACCCCGAATGGAAACCCCACTGAGCAATGCGGCTGCCAGCTCAGACCGAATTGACAAAGGAGGCCGGAAATTGCCAGTGTCGGCTGCGCATGATTCACTGGTAGAAAACCGCCTATTTGTGATGCCAGCTGCGATGCTATTTTGACACAAATTGATGCCGTCACAGTGAGTGTGATGGCATAAAAGAGGCTGTGATGGCATCAATTTGTGTCAAAATGGCATCGCAGGTGGCATCGCAAACAGGCGGTTTTCTACTGGTGATTAATGCGTTGTCTCGCAGAAGAGCTTCTCGCGACAATCTACGTCGGGACGCTCCCCTGCCCGCCGCCTTTTCTGCCCGTGGACTCACCTCGTCGTTCTATCTGCCAAATGTCAGTGCGCAACCAGTGATGCCTTTTTGGTTGAGCCTAGCCAGTCACTGTCCGATCTGAGGTTGCTTTGTTGTGACCTGGTGCCTTGGCCCAATCAAGGCGTTCTTCAAAATACCTCAATTCCAAATTAGTAAGTCCCGGTTGGGCAACTATTCGTCGGACACATTAATGAGCGACCGCCTGGAGGGGGTCATTCGCTCGGACGAGGTCTATTGATCTATCAGCACTCGCGGCCGACGGTCTGTGGACATCCCGCCGGGGATTCGACACCCCTGGTCTCGACAGTTCCATTTTGTTCAGCTCGCGATCCTAATCAGTCTGATTATTATATAGTCAGATTAGATCTGAGATCGTAAATGGCATATGCATGGAACAAGCGACAAGGTGTTGGCAGCACAAGAAAGGTGGTCCGCTGGTGAGTTTTGCGTCTTGACAATGCCGTTGTCTATCCTGTTGCCACCTGAGGAAATTCGCGCCAAACTCTCCTGCGCCTGTGGCCTTTTATTATTACATTCTATCCATATTAATGGACAGATCATCTTAGTTGTCTTAAGTAATTACTGAAAGCATGGTTCAAGGCACGGGAGGCGCATTGATTGGCAAGTTGGTAATCACATTGTGTACTGCAACATACCGGCGCATGCCATCACAAAGGAGGTAGCTCATGAGCCTATGTTGATAAGCTTTGCAGACAGCCAGGTGACAATTGGCACCTCGCAGACAGCCGCACCTATAAACATGGGAAATGCAGCCCAAAGGCGGCTGATCGCCTATAATGGACAATAATTGTCTTGTGTCCCAATTGGGGCCAGTCCGATTTTCCTGGCCGGAAATTGTTCGAACCAAGATAGACTCAGGAGTCTTTTTCTCGACAAATAGCCAGAAATAGGTTTCCTTCTGGCGTTTCAAGCCAGTCATTTAAGCAAAATTTGGGGAGAAATAGCGAATGCGGGAAAAAGATAACTGAACATGGCACATTTGACCAGCGATTACAAGGAGCTGCTCATGAAATGCTGTTGCTAATCGCCATGAAGCATCTGTCGCCTTTGGCCGACGTCTCTGGCCTATTTCTTGTACCCTTGCGAGATTGCTTTCAAATAGGCAATGAGATCGCCGGGTTGGTGCCACCAACTTGGCGGCATCAGATTCTGGAAAAAAGCGACCAATACGACGGCCCATCTGCTTGGAAATTTTGCATTACATTTACCAGTGGACCGTCCGGCTATGGAATTGGTTTTGATTTATGTTAGAAATGCAGTCTGATCTGGAAGCTGCTCAATACATGAAACAAGCGGAAGCCGATTGCTCTCCCCTTGACTTTGTCATCTGAAGCATTCCAGTTTGCCAACTTCTACCACAGCGTCTACACATACTAAATTAAATGAATTACATTTGATCCACTTGTGCAATATTGCAGTCAATTACTTGCACGGAATCTCTGGCGCACGTGCAACTTGCGAACTGACTTTTCATTCGCGCATTGTAAATGAATCTAAAAGATTCGGGCAGGGAATTAACTATCGAGCAATTCGCCTCTGCTCCGCAACATCGAGGCAAATGAGGTGCTCCTCAGCCCCTCGCTTGGTATTCAAGTGGTCCTGTCTATTGAACCTGAGAATTTTTTTTCCCAATGACAGGCAGCGATCACGTTCAATCATTTTGTCATCTCATCTTTCGAGGCCGTTCCCACTCCTTTCCCATTACGTGAAAATAGTTCAAAATTTTAGGAACAGTAAACACCAGTCACCTCTCGATTGAAAAAATGCCCGTGTGACGCTTTGCAATGCAGCAGATATTATCCCTTTCCTAGACTTGCTTGGTCGATTGTCGGCATCGTTCGCAATGCCGCCCAATGGGCACTTTGAACCGACTGCCAAGCGCTTTTCGAATGTCAAAGCCGTGAGACCCCCTGCAGCTTCCTTGTAAACGGTGGCCGGGGGGCCGATATCGGCCCATCGGCAGCATCGACGCTGCCATCGCGCTGACGTCAGCGGCATGGAGTGGGTTGGGATCGGCACTTTCTGTGCCGGTGTCATCGCCACTGTTGAGGGCACGGCGCAGGTGACACTGTATTCTTGAAGAGTAAGCGGGCTTACAATGTGTAACATAGTAGGTGGCTATCGACAGGTGTCTCTGACTCCGTGGGGGTGGTTATGCACGTAATCATTGGTGTCCTTACAAATACCCGTAACTATGCGTACGTACGCTTAGTACATTGCCACATTCATATTGCCTGGGCAAGAAACAAGCCTGGTGCAAACCTGGATGTATCCTCTCTGCGCTGTGTCTTCCGTATCTGTGTGCCCCTTTCCAGCGTGAACGTTCTGGGGATGTATGGTATAATATACAGAATATGCCAGGTGTATTCGATATGATGGTGTATGCTTGAGCTTCAAGCCTTGAAGCGCATGGCGTATAACATCGTTTTGCTGTAGTTCTTCTCCTACTTTAAGCAGCAAGGCATTGGCTGGCCAGCGGCGGTCCATGGACCGCGATCTGGAGCACGCACTTGTTTCTCTGAACTGCCACGAAGAGGAGTGCGGCAACATGAATCGCTGCAGAAAGGTCGACATTCGCCCTGTTTTAGGAGAAGCGGTGTGAGGCTCAGCACTTAACATTAACATACCATGTTGCATTCCTGGGGCCACTAAGTGCCGCACTTGGTGGCCAACTTACTGCAGGGAGACTGCTATCTTTTGAAGCGATGAAAACGCCTGAGACCAGCTCAGCGCTCAAGGCTGGCAGGATGTGGATTTCAAGGCAACACCAGAGGCGCATGGCCAGGTGTAGTCGTCAGCGCCCCTTTTTGCTGCCATGAATTCTTCCATTTTGCGTTTGATGAGTATGCGGGCAATTGCTCAAATGTTTATCGAATATGAAGTAGAGAATTCGCGGGAAGAATGGCCAGATTACCTGCAGGTTTGTGCATGGGAACTGGACTGCAAGCACAGGGAGTTCCAGTGGCGATGGGGAACTGTGTGATGAAGAAATCACGAGTTGGGCGAAGGCGACTAGGCGGCGATACGGAAAGCGTAGACTTCGAGTGGACGAGAGGAGACTCATACATCGTGTATCTATCAATCGCCCCACCCTATCAATCGCCCTGCATATTCCTTCGCCCACATCTTCTCTCTAAATGATGCGCTTATGACATTTGCGATATTACTGAGAGAGGAGACGTGCGCGAAGGAGTCCATGGGGCGGTTGCTGGAGCCGAAAGGATTGGGTGAGTCGACTGACTCGCTTGGGAAGTCAATGCCCCGTTGATCCGCCTGCCCATCTCAGTGGCCAACGCCCATGGCACATTGCCGCAGCGCACTTCATGTCAATTCTGACAGAACTTTCGCCAGTTTTTGTAACCGACTCTCCCTCAACCTCCGAAGTTGCCGGCATAAAATTACTGGCTGCACCAAATCGGTGACTGCTTGCACCAAGTCACGTGCACATCATGTCCAACTCCGTCAAAACTAACCTAACCTAAAACCTAAAACCTAAAACCTAAACCTGTCCTAACCCTAACCCTAACCCTACAACTCACCCTGAAACTAAACCTAACCCTAAAATTGAGGTTAGGACAAAGCGTGACTTGGTGCAAGCAGTCACCGATTTGGTGCAGGCAGTAATATAATTTCGAAGTTGCCTGAACCTCAGATTGAATCTGTCAATGGCTGACAGAGCTTCCGCCCAAAACCCCCCCATGGAACTGCAGTCGGGCAAAGTCACGTCAAAGCAGAAAAAAGTGCTAGGACGCCCGCAACCCCCACCCCACGTAATGTTGAGGCAGCCCTTCCCGCGAGGCGCGGCGCGAGGGAAGGGGCGCGGGTGAGGCGAGCCACCGGGACTGGGGCGCTCCAGGTAACCGCCACCCCACGCCTTCCAGCTTTGCAAATTTTTTTCTCCCCCCGATCCAATCACCCCGGGCCCCTGCGCTGCCCATCTCCGCATCTGGCCATCCCGCGATGAATGACCGCGGCCCGGGCGTGCCCCCGATCCCAATGCAGGGATCCGCGAGATGGCGACGTCCCCGACAAAATGCGCCGTCCCTTTTTCCTTTCCAATCGAGGCGAACGCGCCCACGGCGGCGATCCTGCACCCTGTGACCACGACCGCCCTGGGTGGCATCCGGCCCATCCCTCCGCCAAGAGATCTCCTCCCCGCCGTCACATCATCTCAATCCCACACACCGCAGCCCACCGGCGGCGAACGCCGGCACTCCGACTAGCCGATCGCGCCGACATTTTTTGTCCATCTTCTTTTGTCGGTTGTCTGCTTCGATGTTTTTGTCTTTTTCGCGGCCGCGGCTTGCGGCTCTACGGCATGCCGCCATCCCTTTGGGCCGCGGCGCTGTCGCTGACCCACCTGCCTGGCTGCACCAGGTTCAGTCGTCGCGGGGCGTTGACTTCTCGGGTGGCTCTAGCAGCGAGAGGATGTGGAGGGGGCGGACGGGGCTTTGGGGGTGGGGGCTGTACTGCGTGGCGGTCGCCTGGTGAGGCTTAGCGGGGGTGCCCACTTGCGGGAGCAGTACATTGGCGCATGTGGGTGAATGTGAATGCATCCTTAAATGATGGAACGAAACCTGGTACAAGGTTCGCCCTTTCCCACCATGTACGAAAAAACGAGGTAATGTCACAGGCGGCCTCGTGTCCGGGCACACATGCAGAATGGCCCTCATGGTAGGCCGCTGGCCCAACCAATCATCTCAGGCGTGAGTATTGGTGTTGGGGCGCACTGCCATATGGCTGTCGTCGTTGTGGCACATTGCTTGTAGTGGTGAGGCCCGGCGGGGCGTTCTGTTTGCGGGACCGGTACATTGCCGCTTCACTGTGCGGTGTGTGGCACATAGGTGTCTGTCAGCCATTTTCGTGGTGCATTGCTTGCGTGCATGTGTTTTGTACATCAGAGATTCAGTGTTCTCGTGTAAAATACTGGTGATCGACTGTTGGCCGACGACCAGCTGCCCAGTGTTTCCTGACCTCATGTGCATTATGAGTTGGACAATTTGCAACTACACAATATATGAGATATGAATGGGCTTGTGGTATCATTCACAGCAGCATAATATAGGAATATTAAGATGTTATTGAAGTTATCAATATGATATGTATATTAGCTGTTGTACTTATTTTGAACGCCCGCATGACTGTGTGTTCAGCCGACATATCTGGAACCTTGAAGCGCTCACTGGTGTGCAAGTAGACAGTGTCAGCAATGTATGGGCCAGCGTTTTCGGAGGCGTGCAGAAATCTGTTGATGGCTTTGCGATCTGATCTTCAGGATCGTCATCATCGCTGGCTGTGTGAGTGAGGCTCTGGACACCAGGGAAGGAAGGCAAACATTGGCTGAAGGTGGTGTACGAATCCTCTGTTCGGATTGGCAGAGGCCCTTTCTAACTGCAGCGCCCTTTTCAAGAGGAAAGCACTTCCTTGTCGCCTCAGTTTCGATGTCTGGTTTGCATCCTTCAACCATACACCCCAAAGCATCCATCAGGAGATGAAGTGCAGTGGTTGCAGGCTGAATTTTTGTCTCAATGTTCTTTTATTGTCGTCAAGAGATGCATCTTTACTTCAGATGTGTGCAGAATGGCTGCCAGTTGATCATTACACCATGTGTGGAGACGATCACACACATCCACACATTCTCAAGTGGACAGTGCTGGCCCCATTTGGTGGACTCGACTCCAAGTTGTAAATGATGTGTTTGGGATATGTCAGCACAGAAGAGAGACATTGTGGCGTTTGGATGCTGAACCTTGTTAAAATGTGCTTGAAAAGAGCATCACAATACACCCCGGAGTGGGTTGTTTGCTTCTTCCTTGCTGCATGACGTGTTGCTGTGTATTGGTTGCTCTGATGTCTTTGTGCCTGAACTTATGCAGGGCGCTTTGCACCACGGAAACTGCTCCAGACAGATGCTGATTGGGTAAGATCAGGGGTCCGAAATGGCACAGGATGTTCGACCACAGCCTGCACATGTCCTCAGTGTTGCTTCTCCCAATTGTGCACTTTTCACTGTCTTCCATGTCAAAATGCTCACTACCGCTTATGGGCCCTCAGTGCACACAGTGAGTTTCAGTCATTTTGTCCCTAGATGGGCATTGGAGAGCAATTGTTTTCGTTAAGTGGCCAACTTGAACCCCACACACTTAGTGCTTGGATCGTGACAATACACTTTTCGTGACATTCAACACTCATCCCAGCCAGCCATTCAACAAGATAAAAGCCCATCCATCAATGGCCAACATCTGTTGATCAGATATCCTCCTTTGCACATATGCTTGCAGCTGGCTCACCATTATGCTGGAGAGTGGGACAGTCCTCTGCTCCTTGCAACACAAAGGCATCCAGATATGCTGCAAAGACTTCATGCTGAAGTCTTTCGCTGAAACCGTGGCCTTTTGGTACACCACAAAAAGTAAGGACTGGAAGGGCAGCGGTTTTTGCTAGAGAACTGCAGGTTTGTTGTAGTGTCCCTGGCAAGTGCAATGTTTTGATAGCTGCTGTTGCTCGCTGGTGCGCAGTCAGTGCTGTTGAGTTGTAGAAGGTGCTCAGGACTCAGAACATGCTCCACAACACAGGGCTCAATTTGCTGCCACACCCCACAATCGGCACCCCAGCTATTGTGAAAGAGTAAAACTTATGCTTGAAGGTCATAAGAGTTGGGGTGACTTGCTGCTGTTGCTCACTGGAGAGAAACGTAGTTCAGATTGCTCAGCCCTGCAGCAGCATCATGGCTTGAAGCAAACGTGCCATGTGGATAAAATGGAGAACCTACTGGGCACACCGTCGTCTGCATTTCTCTTTCACATCACCTTTCTGTATCATCTTTCAAGGAGTTGTGGATCTTGTCATCATGATGGGGGGGCACACCGCGTGAGAAACTTCACACCAGCAGGGAGCTTGAAATGGCTATGGACCAACCCACTGACCGAACTGCTCGCTGGGGCCCACAACCCAAGCACAAACACAACCAAGCAAACCATTAATACTGCAGAAGTACAGTAGTACAAAACAAACTCCTTGCCAAGCATGCAATTTCTGAATTGTTTCCAAGCAAACGTCCGGGCGAACTTGCAATTGGTAAATTGTTTCAAACAAACTCCTGGGCCAGCATGCAATTTATTGTTCAAAACAAGCTCCTGGGCGCACATGCGATCGCCAGATTTTCCGAAGAAGTTGGCCACCGACACGCCCGCCCGCGTTCGCTGCATGCCGCAGGACATGTGGGCGGCCGCCCTGCTGAACGACACCGACGATTTCTTCGCCGCCCTGGAGGACGGCGCGGACGTCAACGTCTCCCTGGGCTTCGAGGGTGCCTGCCCCTGCACCGCCCTCATCCTCTCTTCCGACGCCGGCAACCTCCAAATCGTCCAAGCCCTCATCTCCGCCGACGCCGACCTCGATGCCGCAACGGCCAAAGGAGCCGCGACGGCGATCTTCGCCGCGTCCCAGAAGGGCCGATCGGCGATCGTGGACGTTCTGATCGCTGCTGGGGCCGATGTTGAGAAGGCGCGATCCACGGGCGCCACGCCGCTGATGGTGGCGGCCGAGAACGCGCACGCGGGCGTGGTGGGCGCGTTGCTGCGTGGAGGGGCGGATGCCGGCGCGGCGGACGGCGTGGGGCAGACGGCGCTGCATCTGGCGTCGATGAAGATCGGGGAGGCCAGCAGGGAGATCGCGGAGGCGCTGATCGACGCGGGTGAGGGGTGCCCTGGAGCACGGGCGACGACTTTTTAAGGCGACGTCTTGGCGTTTGCGTGTGCGCAAGTGCACTTGTGCCCCGGTGTCTTGTGGTGTTGAGAATGAATTACTCTGTCTTTTCCGTGAGGATGCTTCCTTCTTCCGCTGACAAGGCCAACGTGGGTCAGTGGTTTAGGGGTTTGGGTGTCCGAAACAAGAAGGGATCATCACGGAAAAGACAGAGCGACTACTATACCGTGAAATTCCACGAAAAAGTTCGCGGGGGCAAAATATTCGCGCGGAAAAAAGTTCGCGCAGTTGCTCGAGAGCGAAATGCGCGAACTTTTTCCCGCGCGAACTTTTTTACTTATACAGTAATTTCATGCCTGGCGTCCTGGGGTATGAGAGGATGAGCGCGTGCTCAGAGACAGAATGCTCGCCAATGTACTTGTCTAAAAACAATTGCCTTTGAAAGACAAGACGGTGGTCTTGCGCCTAGTAGGCGATGAGGACGCACGTGCGCGCAAGTGTATGCGTACATACTCTGTGCTGGCGTGCTGTCTTTTTGGCCAAAACTGTGTCTGCCTGTGGTTTGCGCTTGGTTTGGGGGTGCAGTGGCTGCTGTGGAGACCACAGTGTTAACATACGACTGCGTATGAGTGAGTACGAAATCGCCAATGATGCTCTCAGTCAGTTCGACTATTCTACTACAAAAACATGGCAGTACTTAGGTGCCATGATCCACCCTGGAAAGCTGTGTCTCAGCAGCAACTATGGCCTTACGCCAGCATCAGGCGGGCGGTACCATTTTATGGTGTTTGAATTTGTCAGCTTAATTCTTAAGGCTGGGTTGGATTGATTTCCCCCTTTGTATTTTTGAGGTATTTTCCAAATATTAGTTTCTTTTCTTTTTCAGCATTGAGCACAGCGAAGCAAGGCAGGATGAGCTTTTGAGACTTGCTCCCAGAAATCACCGGATAGCTAGAGCTAGATCTTGTGATTGTGACGTGGTGCTTCATGTGGAACTAATTGAAAAGTCGCCACAGTAAACTGCACGGCACAAGAGACGCTACGTATGGCATTCACAATTTTCAAACGCACAGTTTTATAGCTTTAAGCATGCACAGTAGGATTCCAAGCGCCGATTTCATTGCATCACTGCCAACTTGTGCGTTCAACTGGAATATGCTCTTCCGGTCGTCGCCTTCAAGGCGCAAGGCTTGGTGTGTCACATTTTGGCCACTGCATTGAGAACGACAAACGTACTTCCTCGCGAAATAGCAACCAAAGCGCCTCGAACTGCACGACTTTGAAACACTATTGATGAACGCATGATTACACTTAATTGAACGACGCTATGCAGTAGATTCAGGACAGGACGAACGTAACAATATTACGTAATCAACATTGCGTAAGTGAAAAGACTCTATACTTTGTAAGCATGTTTTCGGAACCAATGGAAATAGTGTGAAATTTACCAGTTTTAGCCACTGATTTGCACACTTTTCATTGTCTTGCCAAGGGGCCAACATCGAGGCGCGGGACGCCGACATGTGGACGCCCCTCATCTGGGCAGCCCACTTCGGCAACGTGGGCACTTTTAGCGTCCTCCTGGAGAGGGGCGCTGACCCCGCGGTCAAGGATGCCAGCGGAGGCGGCCTGGAAGACCACATCTGCCAGTGCCCCTTGGTGCCCGAGACTGCAACAGGCCTGGTGTGCCCCGAGGGGGGGTGCGACAGTGGGGCGGCCGACGCCATAGCGGAGATGCTGAGGAGTTGATGTTCGAGTGGCGGAATGACGCACAGTGGATCCAGATGGGCTGGGTGGCCAACGGGTGACCGACGAGCGGATGCTGCTGGAAGTTGTGACTGCATTGGAGTTGGGTGGGGGTGGAGGTGGGGGTTGGGGGTGTACATCTACAATCTACAAGCAAGGAACAAGCAGCACTGCGAAAATGTGGGAAAGCCAGTATTTTCCTATATAGAAAGAATGTGTCACCTCATGTATGGGGTGAGAGGGATGTGAGGTCCTTCGATGAGGGGGGCCGGCGGCTGAAAGCAGCGAGAATCAGTCAACTGTGGCAGCGGCTGGGAGGTGTGAGGGTTTGTGGCTTGTGAGGACCTGAAGTTTCTGGGAAGCGGCTACCTCTGCCTGCTATGGATGTTCGAGTACGGCAGCGATTGCGTTTGTTGGCGGAAGTCAACGCAACGTCTTGGCGACTGGCGGGGCGTGTTGGGGCTGTTTCTCTGCACGAGTTGCAGTGCTTGTGCATTGCATATGGGGAGAGGGCAGGCACTTGCTACGCTTCGCACCAGGCTACTGCAACCATTGTTGAAATGAGCCTTAGCTTCTGGTTGATGTGCGAATGAATGACGTTCGAGTGTGCATTTGTTGACAGCCCGGCAGGGCTTGTACGTTAGGGATCAAGTTGTTCATCATGCTGTCAAGACAACAAGTTTTGTAAGGCGGTGCGTTGTGGCAACGGATGCACGATATTCGGGATGCAGGCTTTGGCACAGGATTTTCACCTGGTTAGAGCGGTGAGCCTTGGTGTAAACCGCCTTCACCAGGTGCAAAGTAATTTCGACGCCATGCCGGCGAACTTGTAGGATGATTTGAAGCAACCACTATTGTGTCAACAAATCCTTGAACTTCAGCTTCTTTTGCAGCACATCAACATAACGTACTGTATTCTACCCTTCTGCATCAAACAGTTTGCCATTACGCTTGTTGTTCTGTGTTGCTTTCGGAGTGTTATTCTTGTTGACGTTGCTCCGCCAAGTTTTATTGAAAGAACGTTGTCGATTTTATAGTTTTCTCCGCATGAAAAGGCCAAGGTGACGTTACTATGCGAAAGGTTTAAATATAAGTACAGCACAGATTCTATACCTTGGAGCACAATGCCGCTTTGGCTGACGCGACGTCTTCATTTAATCGTCGGCGCAGCGGTCCAGGATGCAGACACAGATCACGCTGCCGAAGGTGCACGTGGGAAGTGAACGCCCGAGTCGATGTCGCCGGCGCCAAACAGGTTGCCGCAGGTAACTCGATTTCACCTGCAAAATTGCTCGCAGTGTCAACAACACAAAATGCCACGTCCTCCACCCCCACCCCACCCTCTCCTGCACCTGTGGAGATCAAACAGGCTCAATACGCATGACCTTGGATGTGACGCTGGGCCAACACTGTCGCGCTTAACGTCAGATTGATGCCAACCGCCCGCCCCCCCCCCCTCCCCCGCCCTCCTACAACACGCCACCCCACACTGCCCCACCCCCGTTTTTTGCGCTTTGTTGCGCTTGAGTTGAGCGTTCCTCTCCTTCAGGAACAGGAGGGATGGTTGCCCCGGGTACCCTAAACCATGTTTTAAAGCATGAAACGGAGTCTGAGAACACTTGCTCAGGAGTGAATCCCCTTTGCACGATCTGTTTGTAAATCCCTTTTAGCAAATCTTAACCCCATCCCAAGCACGCGCATCGTCCTCTTAGTGTCATTTTTGTATCGGCGGCAAAAGCCCATGAGTACTTCAAGGTGCGGCGGGAAACTTCAGCATGGAAGAGGGAGCGTCGACGCCCCGATTGCAGAACATAAACTACGGCAGATTGGAGTTGGAGGAGCGCGGCGCCGCACGACTCCATTGCCCGAGAACCGGAAGTGATGCGTGGTACGCACCATCGTTGGCTACCAGCCACCAACAGCGCTGCAGTTCTGTGGGGCAGTTGTCGTTATAAAGGTGTGTCACTTCCTGAACCCTTGACACGCGAGCAAGCGGAGTTCGGGCACAGGCCATGCTGCCAGCGGGAAAACGTGAGGCGGAGTGGCACACACTAGCAGAGAAAGGGCCAAACAACACTTTTTGCCAACCCATACATGTACACTTGATCAGGGTTCTGCACGCCAAAAACACGAAAATGTCCCAAACCCTTAAACTTTATACATGTTCAAACACGTGTTATTTGGCCCTTTCTTTCCTAATGACAGCGATACAGGTCAATCAAAGCAGCGGATGCGATTAGACGTCCCTGGTCCTACTACAAGCATTATAAGGGGGTCAAAAGACGGCATAGGCGAGGATAACAGACCTGAACTTTGGATTCCAACCAGTGTTTCTCGCCTATGCGAATTGGGAGCCACAGGCCCACTGGGTGCCAGGGCAAGGCATGGCTGTTGTGGACAACTGTCGTTGACACTAGGGGAGCGCGGAGCATTTCGAACAAGTCGTGGGGAAGGTGCAGAAGTTGTGAAGGCATGCAAACAGCCAGCGCCAGAGCGATTGTGAAATTGTAGAAGGGGTGCTTGAACCGATGGCAATTGATGTGTAGGACGCCGTCAAGGAAGACAGTTTGCTGGCCTTCATGAAGGCCGAACACTCGAGGCAGGATTTCGAGCAAGTTGGAGGCGTTTGAGCCTCCTCGCGACTTTTTCGATTTTGCATCAATTACGCAATTTCCAAAACGTAAGCTTTCTCTTGCGGACGATGAAGGGCGCACAAATTTCCAAGCAATGGTTGGCCGATATTCCAAGATTCTTGCACCGCACAGCTCCCAGCTGCGCGCCGTGCAACAAGCAGCGAGAAAAGCCAAGAAGGCGCACAGCAAACCAGGGTACCAAATGTAAGCAAGGCAAGGAAACGTCAAATGTGGCAAAATTGACGTAGTGTCATCCCTTAATGCGGCCAGCGTTGTCCATCAAGAGCCAGGGAGGTGGAATTTTATTGCTGGCACGTGAAAGGGGCCCTTCGCCTGAGCCCCAAGGCAACAAACCAGCCCGCCTGTCACCCGTTCCCTCCCAGAAGCATCGTCTACAGCGGTCCCATACCGCGACACCGCGACACCACAAACTTCTTAAGTCTTTGCAAGGCGCAGGTTTGACAGCACAGCCTGCAGCCATACATCACCAGAAAGAATCCCCCCGCCCCCATTCCCCAACCTCCAATCACCCGCCTCCCAGTCCAAATACAAATAATCTACATCCCGCGATTGCAAAACGTGCCCTCTTGGCTGCTGGCATCCAGCGATCTGACATCAACCACCAAAACAAAAGCCCCACATTGCTCATGTCCCCCTCCCCCCCACCCCACCCCACCCCAAGCTCCAGCGTCAGGACACTGAGACAATGCTCTCCGAGCTTCACCCGCAGTTACTCTGACGACGGCTTGCTCCCGCTTTTTCCCTGCCACCCGCGCCCGTAGTACATCGACGCCAGGGTGCCCGGGTCCATGCCCAGCGCCCACGCCAGCAGTATGAGCTGGTTGGCCACGAACGCGAGCCCCACGCCCGTCTTGACCCACCTGAGGGGAAGTATGCTCGTCAGCGCTAAAGGAATTGCAGTTGTTGGTTCATGAGATCTTTTGTATCAATCGGAACTGCAATCACGTGGGCGTGGGCACAGCTCTTGTAAAGGCGGGCGATGTCAACAAACGGACGGCCCAGCGCCGACATCTTGTTGTCCTGCGCACACAATTTCTATCCGCATGTACATTACATTACAAACGCCAGTGCTGTCATATATACATGCTCATTAACATTGTAGTATTGTGAGAATGTGCAAAGATTTGATGTGCCTGTGTATATTACAACATTGGCAATTAATTCTGTTAGTTCAGCACTGTTAACAAGAGACTCTAATTGACAGTGCTGAGCTGCCAAGATTGTGCATTTGCGGTCCTTGACGCGCAAGCACAGAACCAAGCTCTGCAACCTCGGCCTTGTTTCTTGGGCCATTCTTCGCACTTGAATCTGCAGGTGTGACCCACCTGCGCCCAGAAGTCTGCAGGCAGCGCTGCACGATGGCCGGCCGGCCACGCCGCTTGAGCCTCAGCACCAGATCCACGTCCTCCAGCAGGGGCTGGTTCGCGAAGCCACCCATCTGGCGCAGTCTCGAGGACTCCACGAAAATGGCCTGATCGCCGTAGGGCAGCCAGAACAGCCGCGTGCGCCACCACACGCACCACTCTATTGCCCGCATCGCCATGCCCGCCACCTGAAGTATCGGACAAGGGTATGCCCTTGTCATTTTTGCTTTGCAAAGGCGAGAACGACAGGAAGTGCAACAGGAATTCGTGTTGCAGGCAGCGTGTTCGAGTCAATTCGCCCTCCCCTTTTACGCAGTGCAGAAAATATTGGCGCGCACGCACTGGCGTTGTGCCGGTGGCACAGTGCAAGAAGTCGTTCACTTAGTGGTATTAGCAGGTCACTGGAAGCTCGACAGAAACAGTTGGAGACATAATTCGCCCGCCACGCACACGTAATCCGAATCGATCGGTTTACATATTTGCACAAATCCGCTGCATCGCATATGTAGCCTGCAAAAGCGGTGGTTCAGCCTAAAGGGGTTTACCAGCCCCAACTGCACTCTACCGCATTCTGCTTCAATGCACAAGACAGGCACAAAAGGATGGCGCCTGTGCGGGCCACGAATTCCTGCACCCATGTTTGCAACTCCAAACGCCCGTGCTCCCATTTCCTTTTGCCGTTTATTCTTTATTAGAGGATACGAACAGCACAGCCACTCAGAAAGCACAACCAACAGACAGCAAAAGCAGGCAAACAGCAATTTAGCTGCAAAAGCAACTCACAACAGAGTCGAACCGGGAGCGGCGGGGCTTGCTTCCCAAAGAAACACGACAGAACAGCAGCAGTGTAATTTTGTGTGCGAATGCCCATGTTGCCCGACACAGGGCTTGCTTTGCCATGATTTGGCAAATACAATTGCAACGGATTTTTAAAAAAATGCCCATGTTGATGACCAAAAGAACCTTGCGACTCGTCCCAGCCGGGACTCTTCCCCGATATTCCGAGACACTGTCTACTGGCGATCTTCAAAGGGTCAGAAAGCATCAACGGTTTCCTTGTGAAGACAAACAACACTAATCGTCGACAAGCAAGCACAGGGGCAGCAGTCTTCCCACAAGGAAAAAGGCGCTCTAGTGTCGGCTACGTTTGTTACTACGTGTTGTAGTAACAAATGTAGCCGACGCTAGAGCACCACCGGAAATGGCACCCAAGTCGCATGATTTGGTCCCATTATGCATCACAGCACACCATTTACACAAGATTAATGACATAACATACTATTCAATGCACTACAGTCGGCAAATAAGCGCGGTTCAGGCGGAGATCAAAACTGTGAGTGATGGCCAATTATGCCAGCATGCAACCGATAACCTTGGCACGTTCAACTCTTCCGCATCCAAAAAAACTAATGTTACGGTTTTTGCTCCACCTGTTTTTAGAATGTTATTTTTCAAAGTTTTGCATTGCTCCTCAAAAATACTCAAAGAGCGATATTTGTTTTATTCCTTTCTCCGCAGTAAATGGCCAAGCGTTACGTTACTTTGCGAAAGGGTTGAATATACCACGCCGTGCTGAACCCCTGACCACTTACGTCCGTGCGGATGCCGGCAAAGGCGCCCCAGAAGCACCCGCTCCCCCTCGACGCGATCGCGCTCTTGATGTGTCTCCCATAGCCTGGAGGCATCAGGGTATCAGCATGGCAGAACAGCGTCCAGTCGCCACTGGCGGCTGCAAACCCGGCGTTGAGCTGGATGCCTCGGCCGCGTGTGCTGGACACTACCTGTCACCACACAGGAGCAGGGGCCCTCGCTCCATGATTCTGGCGTGAGCGGAACAGAGCTCTATTGACATTCCTTGTATTCTCTATAGGGGAATTTAAATTTTAGGCAAAAGTTGCATATCTTGCTAATCGGTGTCTGATGCAGAGCAACATGTTGCAGAGGCATGTCCAGTGACACATTCTTCCTTTGTGAGCCCCGAACCAGTGGCGATCCTGATCCTGAGATACAATGGACACATTCAATGAACAGTTCAATTCGAATCATCTTGCAACGACCCTGTTCCCACCAGCCCTGGTGACCATTTGGCGTTGATCATACTGCTGCCTGCCTGGCGTTGCCTTTTCTGTCTCATTTAAGACAATTCCTTCTATAGTGACATGTACGGAAACACATGTAAGTTATGTAGTCATGCCATTGTCTACTGATCTTGGACGCAGTTAGCACCTTACACACTGCCCAGTGTGAACCATTCTCGGTGTCCCAGCAGCAAGGACTGCAGCAGGCTGTCGTTCAAATGATTGCCTAACATCCATCGTGATGGATTCTAATTGCAGCATGCCATTGTGGCAGCGAGTGGGCATCGAAACTGCCTGTGGCAATGTACTGAAATTATCGATAACTGTGCTGGCCCACTTGACCGATATTGACCACCCTTATTGACTGTATGGGGGTACCATGGGCCATCGGCTGTATTCTACCCCAGGCATATATGTGGAAGTTGAGCTGCAGATGTTCAGGACAGGTGATCGTACCTTGAATTGTGCTTGCATGGAACCTGCAAGAGGGCATGATTTTTGCATATTCAGGCAGTACTGCATCCATCAGATTTGGGTTCCATTCAGCAAACTCAACATGGTTGCGTCCAATGCAGCGTTCCATGAACACAGACAGTATCAATCCGGCCCAGGAGCTGCATGGCCATTTTCCATGCCAGTCTTGCCAGGACCCAATAGCGCACCTTCGCTCCCATCCCCTTGGCCACCTTGACAGTGTTGTCAGAGCTGCTGCCGTCCACTACTATGATCTCAAGATCGGTGTCCAGACCATGGTCTCGTAGGCTGAACATGCAGCATGAAGCCATAAAGACAAGGCAACATGAGTAGATACTTAGAAGTGGAAAGACAACGAGAGTTCTTTGCACTGCGCAGTTCATCGCTGTGCTGCTGTTCTGATGCAGCAGATTGCTGAAATTATGCTTGATAATATCAATCAAAGAGAATTTTACGGCTTAGTCCCAACAAGCACACACAGGCCGAAATGAACATCTGGCAGAGGATGTGCACATGAATGTTCTGCTGGATGCCAGCACAGTTTCATTTCTGCACTCTGGCAGTTCTTCAAGGCGTGGATGGGAACATAGACAAAAGGGAAGTGCAAGGTAATACCAGCAATTGTGACAACCAAGAGTCAATATAAATGGCACTGTTGCAAAGATTTGTGGAATGCTTCAGTGCTTGAATGTGGACAATACTGGCACGATGTAGAGTGGATAATTTCAGGGTGTGGATACATTGAAGATCTGCTGGCTTGGGACAGAGGCACGCAATCGTGCAAAGCATTGTCTGCTGCAAATCGCAACAACACAAAGCAAATGGGCAGCTGTCATGTGACTTTGTTGAGAACATCGCCGTATCCAGTGGATGCTCAGGCCACAGGCTAAACTACACAAGCAAGGTACAGTGGGAATATAGTCTTATCTCCCAAGGGTGTATTATTTACTGCCCCCCAACCCCAATCGCATCATCTCATCCAGAAGCAATCGTGCAACACTACTTGTTTGTGCGCTTCAAATTAATGCACCCTACGCAGGCCGCAACCACAAATGCAGGGGTTGCAACACAACATGCCAGGATTTCAGCAGCCTTGGGGCTCCAGAATAGGCTACAAGAGTGCAAGGCCTGGGGATGTTCAGCAACAAACTTTAGACTGATGCTTCCTTCATGTTATGCCATACACTACCTCGCTGCTGGGCCACATTTGATGGCAGTTTCCCATAGACTAGTTTCATTTGCACACAACAAATCCCACACCTGTTCTACCTTGAATTTGCACAGCAATTTCAGTTTTGCCTGAACGTGTCTTTGAATGTCATGGACAGGTGCTCAATTCCATTGACTACAAACTTGTCGTAGAATGAAAAGGCAAGCCCTATCATGTCATGCACAGGTGCACTACACTGTTATGCCCCAAACCTGTTTCGTTTGCGTAAATTTGCCACGTCAAGTTGAAAAAAGTTAATCAAGGTGGTCTCAGCAATTGGTCACAAGGGCAAAAATTTGAGTCGCTGCGAGTGTCCAAAATCATGGTCTGTGAAATGATGAAACTGAAGCTCAACAGCAGTGGTCCAGTGGGACCAGCACCTTTGAATCGTGTATCCGATGTTCACCTCTTCATTCTGCCAATGACAAGACAGAACACGATCTCAGTTGAAACCTGCAATGGGCATGGGAGGCGATGCACATGGAGGGATGGGCAACAGTGCGCGATCACATCCACAAAGTGCTCTGTCTAAATGCTTTAGGTAAGTTTGCCTTTCAAAGGCAGAGCGGGGCCCTTGCACCGTGACGGCATTGATAGACAAGTACACATCCAAAATCGGCGCTCTGGCAGCAAACCCATTCTCTTCCAAGGCGAAAGAGTGCAGGGTACGACTCTTGACTTCGCTTGATGTTGCTACATGAGGAACCAAGGGGGGGCCTCTGCCCAGACCAATTCAATTCCATGTTGAAATGGGCCGCTCGCATCGCACACCGCGCTGTTCTGCAACGCCATGGAACAAGCCTCCAACACGCGCTATGCAGCACTGGACAAATGTCCTGCCGCTCATGCAGCTGAACCACTCTTAAACCGGTCCCAACGGTGCTGCGTGGCACAATCGACCCGCCGCACACCCCTCCCCCCCATTTCTCCGGCCCATCCCAATCCCTGAATCGAAGAACCAACGCCGAGAAATCAGCCCCGCGCCGAAAACAAAGACACGCCCAGCAACCCGCAGCGCAAGGGCGTCGAGTTTCCAGCCCGGGTTTTTGCCGTTCGCGCCCATGCCCCCGCCCCCTCCTGATGTCCCCCTCCTCTCCACATACCCCCCTCCTCTCCACATTCACCCCGCGGACTCACCAAGGCCGGCACCACGATCGACAGGCTGTGCAGCGGGGCGACGTCCTCTGCCATGTCGACGAGCTGCGGCCGCCGCGGCCAGAGGCCGCCCCAGTGGCAAGGTGGAAAGGCGAGGAGGCCGCGGGCGGGAGGCCGGGAGGCATGGGGAGAGAAAGGTGTGAAGGGAAGAGGGAGCGAAACTGACGTGACGTGAAAGGGGGGTGGTCGGTGGTTGCGGGCGTGGTGCCAGAAACACGTTCCCCGAAACCACTGAAAATGGCGAGGATGCGCTGCCACTAATTGGGGCCTGCTAAAAGAAGACTCTCCCGAAAACTCACTTCAAAATTGCGCAATTTTCGAGCATCCATGTGGATGCGCCTCCAAGGCGGGACTTCAGCACCACGGATCGTTGTCTAGAACGGCGACCATGTGCTGCGAAACTATGCAGAAAAACGGCCACATTGAGCCTTTGAGGAATGGGGGAGGAATGGGGTTGGTGTTTTGACGCCCCTCTGATTCAGTATTGGCGGTTGGACAGGCGGCAGGCGAAGGCGCATTGTTGCACTGATGTATGTTTGGTGTTTGGCACATAAAGTGTTTTGTTCATTTGTATTTGTAAACTTGTACGGAACTGGGTGGCATTTTGCTTTCGTTGGACAGATGCGATCAGCGGAATTCGGCTTGAAGGCAGGGTTTGGGCAAATATGATTCAGAAAGCAAGCCGAGAATCCCTGACACGCAACGATTCAAAGGAAAATATCCACCAGAAGGAAGCGAAACAGAAACCAGATGCCCTGTTGAGCGCAGTGATACAAATCAATTGATCACGCGGAGCGGTCACTGGGACAGCATGGATGCAACGAAATCCACCTATGCAGGAAGACAGTCTTTACCACTTCGGCGATCCACAAGGCAACAAGACGATGGGCGAGCAACGAACTTCCATCCCAAAGTTACAAAGGTCGCCAGAGCGGGTCCATAAGGGAAGACACTATGTCGATTTTGGTGCGCTTAGCCTCAATTTGACGCTATGCTCAGTACCCCCCTCCCCCCCTCCTTAGCGTCAATCCTTATGTCGATGTAAGGATGACTCAGCAGCATTGCCGGACGGTGGTGTGCAACTTGTAAGTGTTTTTTAGGACAAAAACACAACCAAATTCGCGCTGATTTCAGTTGTTGAAAAATAGGATTCTAAGTGCCATTATAGGCGAGGCGGGCAGCCTCAATGGCTGCAAATTGATCTATTCTAAGCCATTCTACTGCCTTCTTTGGTGATCGAACACTTGCAGAAGGTTTAGGAAGAAATCGTGGGGTGTTTCCTGCCTATCAGTGGCGTTTTTTGGGCACGTTCTTTCCTTACGTCGAGTTTGTGGCAATAACATAATCTCTGAGCGTCAGGTCTGGATCCCACCCACCCACCCACCCACCCCTCCTCTGGCGTCAATTTGGCGCTAAGCGTACCAAAATCGACATGGTGTCTTCCCTGAGCTCTGGATTGTTCAGCTGCAGTAAAATAACGCTCTGAAAACAAAAATGCGGAACAAAAGCGTAACGGTGAAATTTTCTGATGCGGAAGGTTTGAATATTCTACAATAGCTGGCGCAGCGTGTCACCGCGTCTGATGCAACAGCGCCCAACGGCCTATCAGCGGCCCCGAAAACGAACAGCCTGCGCGTCAACATGACGGGCACCGCCACCGAGGCGTCACATCCCGCGGGTCGACACCCATGCACTTCCACCGCAATCCGCAACTTCCGCCACGCCCCAACGACACGAGATGACACTGACATC
Source organism: Ostreobium quekettii (assembly GCA_905146915.1). Classification (NCBI taxonomy): domain Eukaryota; kingdom Viridiplantae; phylum Chlorophyta; class Ulvophyceae; order Bryopsidales; family Ostreobiaceae; genus Ostreobium; species Ostreobium quekettii. Next base: position 35,691 of record CAJHUC010001738.1, read on the forward strand.
GGCGTGCCAACACACACCACGGTCGCCACCTACTACAACAGGGCATCCAACTACGCAAAACACTTCCTGGCGGGCCGAGTTGCACACACGCCCAGCCCCAAACCCCAGAGACCATTTACTTAATTTAATAACCGCAAACCGGCCAGGATTGCGGGCAAAAAGCGCCGTTTGTTTGGATTGCAGTTACTAGAATTGAGTAATTGGGTTTTGGCGTTTGATGTTGTAGGCCTGTCAGGCGAACAACACCATGTTACCATGTCATTAAGACGCGATATTCTCCGAGACGGCCGGCCGATCCCTCGCCGCGCCGCTGCACGCGCGCCCCTTCGGCCCCCCCCACCACCGTACCGCCGCCCCATGTCTCACAAGAGTGAGAGCCCCACGCGCCGCCCCCCACGCCGGTGCGCCCCGCCAGGGCATCGAGGATTTGACAGCGCACACCCTGGGACCGCGCCCGTCGCTCCTAGCCGTAGTAGGCCCATGCGTCAGCACCCGGGGATGCGCCCGGCGGCTGGGCAAGCCCCCAGGGCGGGTATAAATGCCGCGCTGCCACCTCACCGGGACACCCTCCGCGTCTCCAAGCCAAGGGTCGGCCGCTCCCCCTCAAGGGCCCCTCAGGCGGCTGCAGCCCGTCCCCGTTTTCTCCCACGCCGCCGCTGAGTAGGGCAGCCATGGCCAGGATGGCGAGTGGCGTGATGGCGCTGTTGGTGGCCACGCTCTGCGTGTGCCAGATCTCCGCGTACGGTCCCGAGCCAGGTGGGCGCCCAGGCCGCACCGCCGCTCGGCGCCTCCCAATTGATTCCGGGATCCATCCTGCCTTTGGGGCCATGGGAAGATCTCAGGCGGCCTCAACGCCGCCATTCGATCGCCCCCAATGTGCGCAATTGCCTGCCCGCCGATCTGCAGTGCGTTTTCGGCCACGGCCACGTGGACGGCCAGGCGCTGGGAATGGGTCAGGCCGTCCAGATCGCCCCCTGCACACACTCATGGTATTGCTTCCGCCGTTCGCTCTGCTAAGTCGCATTGCCCGCCATTGCCATGGTGACCCTTTGGCCTTTTTGTGCCGAGGAGGTCGCAGTTTGGGCGCCGCCGCAGCCCGCCAGTGTCGGCGGCTTGGCCATACCGTTTCGCGTCCCCGCGTCCAGTCCCGCTACAGGATAGGCGGCGCTGCCTGGCAGACATGCATGCGTAGTCGACCTGACGTGGCGCTAATGTACTGACGCCCGGCACGCCACCGGAGATCCAGCGCCAAAGGGGGCAAGATTCCGGTGCTTGGGGGGGCTGTGTGGCCCCAGGTCTGTCGCACGATCACTCTCTGTCCGTCGACGCCCTTCCGTCATCGATTTGATGGAATATCGGCGATATTCCGATATTTGTATCCGATATTTCGATACTCCGATGTCCACATCCGGTGTTTCAATATTGACGGAAGGTCGGTGAGTATCTGGGCGGGCGTTATGGCTCGCGGGTCAGTGACGCTCTGGGGTTGCGGCACGGATATGGGGCGGCCTGGACGCTTGGAGGGCTGGCGAAAGGGCGAGCCGGGAGCTGGGAAGGCGTTTTGCGAAGCCCGTACGGTACCATCGTTCTCGCAAACACTCAGCCGTCATGATCTGAGCTCGGGACTCATTGTGGGTGCCGGCGGGGCTGGGCGCTGTTTGCAGTATAGCCCCTCCGCGAACCCAAGTGCCGAACTGTCCATTACACGTGGAAAATACCTCCTTGGCCTTGGGCAGCGAAGGGCGCACGCCATCCCGGGCGCAGCTTTGACACGCTGCTCGGGATCTGCCCCACTCGCACATATTGGCGGCCAGTCCAGGAAGCTGACCATTTCCATGCAGCGTGGGGAACTGGGAGCGAGCGCACTCTTGCCGTCGGACTCCCGGCCTTGCCACCTGGGACGCAAGTTAGGGGAGGAAGCGCGCGGTCGCCAGCGAGCCGCAAGGACCCGCCGTTACGCCAAGCGGTCAGAGACCGGCGCTTGGCCGTTGGGTTGTGGGTTGTGTGTCGGGCTGTCGCCGGCACAGGGTCAGTGACATTCTGGCCAAGGTATCGTACACGTATTGGAGCCCGAAGAGCGCAACCGTAGCTGTTCAGTGCAGGGCGCCGCCCTCCAGAATCCTAGCCGGGATGCGCCTGCCGCGGGCAGACGGAGGGAACAGGCCGCCGAAGGGCGCTAGTCAATTGCCCGTTCATGGCGGGTTGGTCGCTGCGCGAGCGCACTATTCTCCCACGGCGGGCTTTTGGGCCAAATTCTCGGAAGAATATGCGGCCATGTGAGTTGAATTTAGATCAGTCCAGCGGCGCAGCGCAGCGCTCCAGCGCAGCCGCAGGGCAGTTGCGCACACCTGCCCTCACCTGCCCAGTGCCTATCTTGGAATAGGGATAGCAGGAGTTCTGGCCGCGCAATCCGCCTCTGTCCTCAGGGACGTATCGTATTTCCAAAAGACGCTATGCCATGTTTGCTGCTGCCCTATTCCTTCGACTGAGTGCGTGCCCCGCGTCCACTTTGTATAAGCGCACACTTTCAGTCATTCAGACATCGCGTTCACTTGCGCTATGTTCAAAATTTTCATGGACTGCCTGTTCAGTGCTAGACTGCGTAAACAGTGCGAACCGTGCGCATGCGATATTTGGCAAATGCACCTTTCAAGTTCCCACCAACAGCTACCGTGACACACAGCATGTTACGCTGTGCTTGACTTCTCCGTCCGACATCGCCAGCCTGGTGAAAGGGCCTGTAGCGTCTTGTGGTGGCAAGTATGTAATCGGTGGAACACGACGCAACATGTCGCGTGTTGCACGCACTTCAGTTTGAAGCGCACTTTTAGAAGTGCAGCATTGAAGCCCATCAGTTGGTTTTCTGCTGGCGTGCAGCTTGCGAGGACAAGTGCCCCACGTGCTACAAGCCCGTCTGCGGCAAGGACAACTCCACGTACGGCAACTCCTGCAAGGCGGACTGCGCCTATGTGGACGTGGACTGCGACGGCGAGTGCCCGTGCGACAAGTGCGTCTGCCCCTACGACTACAAGCCTGTCTGCGCGGGCAACGTCACCTACGAGAACCAGTGCCTGGCCGACTGCGCGTACGCGGTGGTGGACTGCGAGGGCAAGTGCCCCTGCCCGCCCAAGTGCGACTGCGACTACGACGACCAGCAGGTGAGGCCTTGCCGGCGTTTGCTTGCGCGCCTTTCGCAGTCTTGTTGAACGACAATGCCCTGTCGACAGCGCGATACGCGTTGCAAAATAAACTCAGGCTTCTTTTGCGCAGATCAACGCTTGCACAGCACTGTGTACAGCCAGAAGTCTATTGGATCTGGTAGAGTCGGCAACTTTCTAGTCTCACGCGCAATTGTCGTGTTCGACTGTGTGGAACAAAATTATTCTGAGGAGCCGTCAGACCTGCAGCGGCTCCTTGCATATCTCCGCTGCGCCGCCTGCAATTGATTGGAGTGTTGCTTTCGATGCTCCCTTCCTCTTCGCGAACTTCCCTGGACCAACTTCAATAAGGGAGGTTCACAACATTCTTCAGGCGTGGCGCGACCCCTTGGAGCATACATGCAAGCGTCCTTTAATCAGTCGGTATCGTTTAACCACATTGCTGGTACAATGAATCATCTGATCATATGCTTCCTCGTTTGATATGCATAATTTTGTCACTTGCTAGCAGCAGCTTGATGTTGTCTTCTGAAGTGGAGAGTGCCACAGCGTCACCTGTTGTCCGTTGTAGCCAGCGAAAAGCGACTGTGGGCCTGTTCCTAAGGCCGCAGCCTCTGGTAGCATTGGCTGTGTGACCTGAATCCCAGAGCCAGACAAGTGCAAGCCACCCAATCGACAGCGCGATTTCGGCAAAGGCGTCGGCAGCAACCGCTGAGGCCGCCCGATGCCGTCGCCCAGGTGTGCGGTGTGGACGGCAAGACGTACGACAACTGCTGCACCGCCAAGTGCTACGGCGTGGAGAAGGAGTGCGACGCGCCATGCCCCTGCTACAAGTGCACGTGCGACGAGAAGTACGACTCCCCCGTCTGCGGCGTGGACGGCGCCGACTATCCCAGCACCTGCGAGGCCGACTGCGCCGGCGTGGAGATCGACTGCCACCACGAGTGTCCGTGCACCTGCGCGGACGGCTGCCCGGACACGGACTACTCCCAGATCTGCGGAAAGGATGGCAAGACTTACGCGAACGAATGCGAGGCCACCTGCGAGTACGTCGAAAAGGACTGCGATGGGAAGTGCCCGTGTCCGTGCACGTGCGAGCCCACGACCTACGACGCACCTGTGTGTGGCGTCGATAACCGGACATACGACAGCCAGTGCTGGGCGGACTGCGCGGAGGTGGAGGTGGCGTGCGAGGGGGAGTGCCCCTGCGTGAAGCCCTGCATTTGCGTGGCGCTGTACAAGCCCGTGTGCGGCGTTGATAACGAGACGTACGCCAACAAGTGCGAGGCGGACTGCGCTGAGGTGGAGGTGCAGTGCGAAGGGAAGTGCCCCTGCCCGCCCAAGTGCGACTGCGACTACGACGACCAGCAGGTGGGAGCTCTTGCTGCCTTTTACTGTAGGATATTCAACCCATCTGCATCAAAGAGTTTTGCCACTACGCTTTTTCGCCGCAAAAAGGACCTAGCGTTGTGTTTCTTTGCGGAAGGGTTTAAAAACAGCAGTATCTGAAAGAACGGTAGCTGTTGATGCGACATTGTGGCTGCGATTCCGAGCAACGCGTTGGCAATTGCCCAAATGTCAAATATTGACAAGCGCTGACATGTGTGCAAAAGTTGCGCTAGTGCGGATGCACTGGCCTTGCTGCACCAATGCTTGGCGTTGCATCAACGATACTTTACACGCAATATTGCATCAGCGTCTACCCTTTTCCCACGTTTTTCTTGGTCACCATTTTTAACGGCGCAGAGATTGTCCCCTTGATGCAGACTGTCCCACGACGTGTTACGGCAAAGTTGGGCTCTGCGTCGTCGTCGCGGACACATGCAATCCATCAATGCGTGAATTAATGCACAATCCAGGGTGAACGGGTGGCGTCGATTCAGTCACCATGCGGTTTGCAAGTGTCTTGGGAGGGGCGGGGGGAGGGTACCGTGGTATACTCAACCATTCCCCTTTGAAACAATTCTACCGTTACGCTTTTTGCCCACAGTTTTTTCCGAGCGTTTTTTATTCTTTTTACGTTTCTCCGCAAAAAAATGGTAAAAGAACCTGATTTATTTTCTCCGCCAGAAAAAGGCCAAGCACTACGTTACTATGCGGAAGGGTTGTATATATTACGGTAGGAATTGGTGAGCCCGAGGACGGGAACGAGGAACGCAGCGGAGGCGGCCTTCCCACTCCAGTCATCATCCATATCATTCCCAACTCTCTTTTTCTTTCTTTTCGGCGGCAAAAAGGGATGTCGCGCTTCTCTAGTGTTGCGCGATCCCTCGACTTTTCCCAGCCTATCGTACCGGTACCTCTAGCTGATGAATTCGCTGGCAGACCGTGACCCACAATCGGTCTTCCTTCCCTCCCTCCTCGGCTGATTGCATCCCATGGCTCCGCCCAGGAGTAATGCGCCCCGCCCAACCCCGTTCCTTTCTCACCCTAACTGACTTGTGCCCACTGACCGCCAAATCCCGTCACCCAGGTGTGCGGCGTGGACGGCAAGACGTACGACAACTGCTGCACCGCCAAGTGCTACGGCGTGAAGAAGGAGTGCGACACGCCCTGCCCCTGTTACAAATGTGTCTGCGACGAGGACTACGCCGAGGTGCGAATCCTTTGTAGTTACATTCGCCAAAAGACAAAGCAGAAGCCCTTGCACCATAAACTGGCGATGTCGGCCAATGATCCCACACACACCTGCAGCAAACACCATTTTGTGCTGCCATCTGCAATGCCATTTTGTTTGACGCTAAGAGACGGCAGCACAGTGGCTGCGATGGCAGTAAAAAAAGCTGTGACGGGATCAATTAGTGTCAAATGGCGCCACAACTAGGATCGTCGAAATGCCGTTTTCTGTGGTTTTGTGGTGACACCAGATCTGTTCGAAACCGCAGGTCTGCGGCGTGGACGGCAACTCCTACAACAACGAGTGCGAGGCCCAGTGCGCGGGCGTGGAGGTGGAGTGCCCCGGCAAGTGCCCATGCGCCGGCTGCGGCTACGACTACAACCCGGTGTGTGGCGACGACGGCAACACCTACGAAAACGAGTGCCTGGCGAAGGAGGCCTACGTGTCAGTCGACTGCTACCAGGCCTGCCCCTGCGGCTACACGGTCGTCTGAGGTGCCGGCGCTTTTGCACCGCCCCGATCCGCGTCTTGCACTTGTGCCTGTGTGCAGCGTGGTCCAGGGTGTTCTCCTTGCGGGATGTGAAGCTCTTGGGCCCCAAGGGACTCGGCGATGTCTGTTTTTTCTGCCCCAGGGCGGCTTGGCGGCGTGTAGCTGGCATTGGCGCGAGGGCGGGTTCTGACGGCAAGTTTTGGCGGGGTGGGGGCGCCGTGCCCCTTTCCGTTCCCCGTAGGGCGAACGGGAGCGAAATGGGGTGGCCCCGGTGAAGGGGGGCCAGATGGCGCTCTTTGGGGACTGTAGACAGGGCGTTATCTCATCGACCGGCTCCTCCGGTTGTGTGTTGGCTGCACTCTAGAAAACGCATGCCTGGCGGCCGCCAGGGCGGCCCCTGCCGCATCTCCATCTTTTTCCTCAAGCAATGTACGTACTGATGTACCAAATGTGACAAACAAATGTTGCGAACTCATCTTACCCTCTATTCGCTTGTCTGGAGCTGAGCGGAAAGGGGGGGATTGGATATGGGGGTGCAACGAACAGGCGTCAAGGCGCCTTGCGCTGATCACGGGGCACACCCTTCGTTATGTGGGCGACAACTGGTTGCCACAGAATTGCAACACCATTCCCACAAGGGGTACGAGGCGAAAAAAGGGTTGAAGTCGCGATGTCGTACTGCAGGGCCAGCCCATGCGACCACATGACCACCTCAAACAACGCCATTGCCATCCACAATCTGTCTCGATCTGCGGCTTGCTTCTGCACACATTCTTTCTTGGATAACGCAAGCTTGCGCCCTCCAGTGCCTTCGTTGAACAACGCTGAGCCAACGGATGCCTATCCACACACAAAATAACCCAATATGGCGGCTACGGCTTGCCTGTTGGAGGGACATGCGAGTGTCATGGCCTATGCGGTGGTGACTGCCGTGGTGCACAATGGACACGACTTGTAGGGAGGAAGAAATGGTTCTCTAATTGAGCAAGTGGCCCGGTGGAAGCGACGACGTGCGCGTTGCACCGTTTGGTCGACTTGGTGCCCAAAGGAGGGGAGCTGAACGGCACGGAGGGTCTGTTGAAGAAAACATCAAGGACAAACTGCCTGAATCTGCTGGAGTCAACTTTGTACCAGACCCCTTATCAAGGGTCCCGAATGCTGAACATTCGTGGCGAACAGCCGCGGCGGCCGCCCAGAATGTAGTACCCGCAACGTTAGGCAAGGCGATGCTCCACGTTCGCGCATCTCCACTACTCATGCAGCCCAAGCACATCTGTATACAAACGTCTACAACCGCTGAAGAAGGACGGCAGGGTGGAGGGTGTCAACCCCGCGGGGGGCCCTGTAGGCCTGAGTGTGCGGCAACGGATCAACAGGGCAGCGGAGTGTTTCTTGGAGCCCATCCCCTTGAGCACGAGGGCCACACGTTGATGCCATTGACTCAATTAACGCCCTGCATCATTGCCCTTCGCTCATGCTGACATCACTGGTTCCACCCGCCTGGACCGCGCCGGGACCTACCTCCGTGGCGATGGTGACGAGATTCCGCCAAATTTTGGTGATTGGGTTAATTTATCGCTGCCAGATACTTTCCCCTCCCATGCCCGACACTCCGCCAGTGGCGCCCAAAGCCCGCCAAAAGCTCCCCCCTCCCACAGCCCCTTCACAACCCCGGCTCCTCTGGGTCCCCTCCAGTTCGACCGCACCCAAGTTGCTCTCCCCGACTGCTTCCCTTCCCCCGATCCCTGATTCCTACCGGCCGAACGCCCGGCTCGGCTCGGCGCGGCCATGACGCAGCTCCTGCCCGACGTTGACGCCGAGCGGGGTGCGGTTCACTGAGTGGATGTCGCCGGATGGGGCCGTCGGATGCGGCGCTCTCAACCCGGAGGCCGATCGGTCGCCGGCAGCGTCGGGAGGCGGTGGCCTGGGAGGGATGGGCGACCGCGTGCGGGGTTTGGGAGGCGATGGCGCGGGCGACTACTCGGAGCCATGGGATTTTCCGCAGTGCCGATGACATCGCCGGGGCGGGTGCCCGGCGCATCCCTCCTAGGGCATCCGACGCCTTCCAGTTCCCAGCGCTTTCTCTTTGGCTCTTTTCTTCTTTTCCATCAATTTCCTGACGTCGATGCGCCGCGCCTCCGCCAGGCAACCGACCAAGATCGGATTTTGGGATTTGTTCTCTCGCCTCTTCTTCCCCGCCGGATGTGTGCCTCGTCTGCCCGGTCCCGAATTCCCCCTCGCTTTTCTAAGCAGCCTAGCCCCCCTCCCGGGTGCCCAACGCCCTTGCCTGCCGTCCTCCGCCTGACCGTTGTTTGTGGTGTCCGGGCCACGCAGAGAAGTGCAGGGAGTTCCTTGAGGGATTCAAGGCGGCTGGCGCAGGAGGAGCGACAGAACGCAAGTACCAAGCCGCCCTGGTGCGCTCCCCACACTCTGGACTGCCGTACGCACCTGTGTGGCTGTTTGATCAGGGACGCCGCTCAGTCCTAGACCATGACATTCGGGATGCCAGTTGCTCCTGATGCTGGCCAAAGACGCCGTTTGTGAGACCTCACCGTTCAGAAACATCACATGAGGAGCGCCGGCGGCTGCAATCGTAGATCTTAGCGTGTTTGGGTGATGCAGATGATTGTCTGGGCCGGCATCCCTGCCCTTCGCACCATATGCAAACAGGGGCAAGAAGAATGCTGCTGGTTGCCAAGTAAATCTGACCTTGGCTTCCTTGCGGCCCTTTACCATTTGAACCATCCAAGAGCCTTGAAGGTGCCGATGTGTTGTTGTTGCTCCACCGCAAACCAGGAAGATGAACACCTATCCATAGTCGGCATAACGCCAAATGTGTCTGTGAGGGCAAGGAAATTATGGCAAGTAATTATAGGGGGATTGATGTGAAATAGGCGGTGATTGGACGCAGTAAACACGGTGACAAAAACACGGTGAATATGGAAACGGTGATCGCTAACTGGGAACATTTCCCTTGAACACTATTTGGTTGACATGCTTGTCTTGCAACGAGTCTGGTTATGACCTTGCTTCCCGTGCTTGGGAGCAACCGTGCGCGAGCATGTCCAAGGGGTTCGTTGATCCTGATATGGTTTCGGAGCCAGGAACTTGTTGCCTGAAAAGGGCCAGATTTGTCCACACATACGCCCATGTGTGCATCCCTCTGGGCAACTGGAAGGGAAAGGGTGATCTTTGGCGATGCTGAGCACTGCTGTTCCTGCCCACCGTTATCAAGCTTGCAGCTTAGTGCCTCGGGCTTCTCTGGTCCATGCTCCCTCGTGTGAAACATTACAACCAATGGCAACATGACAATAAAATGCCCGGATGAAGTAGTACAAATCGCAGGTTAATTAGAATAGCCAAACGCTGCCCACGTGCTTCAAGACAACACGTTACAGGTTGTGAACAACCTGTCCCCCACAATTCTTTCCAACTGAAGTATCTCTGGCCTTGTATGGTTGTGCATCATTGCCCTCATGGTGCAAGGGCACTGATTTGCCAATAAAGGCAGTTTCACTTTGGGGCATTCTTTGTAGAGCTACAGCAAGTAACGATCGCGATTTGAAGTGCTATGCTGATCTATCCCTGGCAATGCCTGTGTCATGCAGCAAAACATTGCCAATCGGGAGCAGAAAACATTGGACATCTACCTTGACGACCTCCATGAGGTGAGCTACACCTGGGCCGAAGTTGCTCCCAAAAAATATGTAAAAGCCCAGAAAGGCCTTGTCAAAAGACGAATGCTCTTGAGACCAAACAGGATCCACCTATCCACAGTGTTGTGCCTCTGCTCAACATGCCAGACATCGACTGAAGGATGCCAGTTCTCTGTGTTGGCTGGATTCGCGATGTGATCGATGGGGTCACCACCCCCACCAGACCTCTGTCTCCACAATTTCATGCCATGTGCATTACATCACAGTGCTGCCCTTCGGCTGGTGGCAGCTACCTTGTTATTGTTTCTCTTCCCCTCCCTGACCCTCCAGAGATTGTGTGCTTTTCAAAAGGAAGAACAGAATGCAAATGGACCTTTTCTAATGTTCAAAATTTGCCTTGACATCCTGTGCCATAGTGCAGAAACCAGTGTGGAAATCGCTGACTGCAGCAGGAGCAGCAAGTTTTGGCATGAATAGCAAGAAAACATACACTTGGGGCAAAACCTGTAGCAAATTTTGGAGAGTTTTACCCCAAACGACCAAACAAGTGCACCAGGGGCACAGCACAGGACTTCTTTCCTTGATGAATGTTGACAGTCATGGACACTTATATCATGAACCTCAAGGCACATCGTGCTCATACAGAGTATGAACACTCGTTTGTTCAATGTCAGTAATTCCGCTGTTGTAGCAGAGCGTATGGCAGCAGTTTCTGGCATCAATTGTGCAGGCGAATTCTTGTTTCCCTTGATTGAGTTTGGGGCATTTTGATTTGCAGTAAATGGCAGCGTGCTCCCAAACTTTGGGATGCTGCCAATTGTTCCCTGGAATTCCACAGCTGTGAGTAGCCAGACCCTCCATGCCCCCAACCTGCTTTTTGGTGTGGTCTCCTGCAGTTCTTTGCGGAATCAGACCCTGAATTCTCGAAGTCCGTGGAACACAATTCAAGGCGGTATGTGAAGCTGTTCTGTGAGGCAGCCGATTCTGCGATGCCTGCACCCACAAGGAGTGATATTGCAGAAGACATCTTCGATGTCATCGCAGATGAGGTGAACCAGTACCAACAGAAAGAGAGGCTGGACCAGCTCATGATGTCGGGTCAGCTGCCCGCTGAGGACCCAAACCAAGGGCAAGCCATGCGGGTGAGTGGGTGTCATTATTAATTGGTTCATATCGAGTGCATAGACAAGGTTGTGTTGTGCATCTGTTCAGTGCTCTAGAATTTCCAAATAGGTTTGCCAAGCATAAGCCGATGATTGAATGGGACCATGGTCGTCTTATGAGAGTGACCTACTGCTGCTGAATAGAGTGCATGAGCACAAGCACTCAAATATGGTCGGTCTTTATTCTTTGGCAGAAGAATCTGTCACATGTTTCATTGCATAATTATGTGCAGCTTGCAGAATCTTGAAGCTATCCCTGATTGTGGCAAGTGCCGCCAACACTGGGATCCACTTGACAGTGAGTCACAGTTGCCGACACAGCCACAGTGTGGCCCAAATTCCATGGACTTACGTGACTTGCTGTGGCATGCTGCCAAAAGGAACACACAGCAGATTCAACGTGTTGCATTGAACCAGCGCATCACAATGAAGAGGGTAACCTGTCATTGTGGAGGTTACCTGCAGAATTGTTGCTCATCTGAGAAACTAACAGCGCAATATGTTGACAGAGAGGCAGAGCTCTTTGCCAAGGTGGGAAGCAGTTCTCACAACTAGTCACACGTCAAACTGTCCATGGAACTGTCCATAATGGCTTCAGTAACAGCTGCACAACATGATTTGGCCAGATCCGTGCTGGCCAGATCGTACTACTCAGTGGGACTCACCATCATAAAGACCAAGGCCACATTGCAGGGAAGATTGTGGGGCCATTTGCCTTTCCCAAAGAGGGCACCAGCATATGCAATGAAGATCCATGATCAAGGCACTGCCATGGAGCATGCTTTTGCAAGTTAGGGCTTCTGTCCTGGCTTGAATTTTTGCCCTTATCATCCTATATATATATATATATATATATATATATATATATATATATATATGTATATATATGTAGAGAGAGAGAGAGAGAGAGAGAGAGAGAGAGAGAGAGAGAGAGAGAGAGAGAGAGAGAGAGAGAGAGAGAGTTCTGGTCCGTCCTTCTTTGTGGTACACTAGCAGCACAATCGCAGTTTGGTCGATGACAGATACGAAAGCCGTCAGCAGTAAAGGGTGTGGTTACGAATGGCACCATTTAAAGTGGAACAGCAATTGTCTGTCAATAAGCCTGTAAGTCTCAGCTTATAAGCATGCAATCTGTCACTGCCCTGGGAGGCCAATGCCATCAGATGGAGCTCAGGATGGCTTTGTGCTGCAGGCCGACATGCCCGGTGTCCCGATCAATGAGCTACCCCCCGCCCTGCTGCGCAGATTCGATGTTTGCCTGAAGATGCGTGGCACAGCCCCACTGGTGAACCTGAGGGCGGTGTCCTCTGCACACGTTGGCAGCCTCGTCGCTTTCAAGGCATGTGTCCCCTTTGCATTGACAGACACAAATATTCTTCTTGCCCATCGCGTTGTGCTTGCGTTCATCCAGCTTGTCAAAAGGGCTTCCTTTGTTATGCTGTGAGAAGCATATGATAAATGGATTTGGAACCCTTTCTGCCAGCCCCTAGTTTGGGTTGTCATGCCAAACAACGCCCGATTTCCTAACCTATTGCCCAATGCGTACCCGCCCATTACACGACATGGTTCCTTCGCACTTTAAACATTGCCTTTGACGATCGCTCAGGGCATCGTGACGTACATGACGGATGTGAAGCCCCTGATTCGCATCGCCACCTATGTGGACAATGAGAGCGGTCAGCAGGTGTACCAGGAGGTCACGGGTCGGTCCTTCATGCCCCTCCAGACGGCGCCCCAGTCGCCCTCCCAGCCCTCCAGGCCTTCCTGCCTGCAGTTGGAGCCCCTCAGTTCCAAATTTGTCAAATTTCAGGAGCTCAAAGTTCAGGAGATGGCAGAGGAGGTATTCTTCCCAACCTTTGTGCTGACCACATCGGACTCTCTGTATTCCTATGAAGTCAGTGCTCCGTGTAATTTGCTACATTCAGTGTGCTGTTTGTGCATTCGCATGTTGGGCGGACGGTGGAAGATGGTGTGGGCAATTGCTTCCACCTGCATGCATCCCAGATCTTTTCAGTAAACTGAATAGTGGCCAGTTCTGTGATGCTTTGGGGCTATTGGAACTATTGAAACTGCGTTAATTGTGTGTCGCCAATCAGCAACAAGCTGTTGTCAAATGCTGGCTGCTGTGTGTGTGCTTTCAATCGCAGACACCGCCTGCAGTCCTCTGGACAGGTGTATGCAGCTGTTGGTGCATTCACTGAGTTGTAGGTGCATCTGGGGGCCTCTTTCTGTGTCCAGATCTCTCCTGTTTGGATTCTGTTGGGTCTTGTTTGTGCACCCGTGGCAGAGGGCTGCCACCAGTTTTCTTACCTGTGATTCTGTTGCAACTGTGGATGGAGACAGCCATTGACAAGTTTATATTCCCTTGCAGGTTCCAGAGGGCTCCACACCTCGTGCCCTGACAGTCCACTGCACTGGGGACCTCACCCGGTTGGTGAAACCAGGCGACCAAGTGGTTATATCCGGAGTGCTATGCCCTCAACCCTACACCGGCTTCAGGGCCCTCAGGTGCATTCCTGCCTGTACTGAGGTTGTGTAGCTGATACTGTGTTGTGGGACAATTTGCAGTGGATGCACATGCAGCCCCCCAGCAACATGGTACAATTTGCCCACGCTGATGAATGTAAACCTACATATGCATCTTGGGTACAATAGCCAGCAAAAAAGCATGACATTGGAGTGCAAGGAAGATGCAAAGCAAGGTGAACTACAATTCAGTGCATTCTGCACGGAGCAGAATGCATTTCATCAAATCTCACAAATTGTATTAGCATTGACCTTCATAATGCCACATGTCATGTCACATGTTTGGGACATCAGGGCAACATCAACATGTCAAACAAGGCAATAATTTGTTTAGGTGTGTGCATCCAAGCAACTTATGAAAGCACCCAAATCCCCACGATCCAGGAAAACACCAATGGCCCTTGGGAGAGAACAACACCCACCAGATTGAAAATGCACTGGTGTGTAACAAAGAACTTGGGCTCCGCACTGTTACCAACTTGTGGTTTCTGTTCCTTGGCGTCTAATCTCTTCTGCATCATTTCAAATCTTGCCACATAGAAATTCAAGCAGAGAAAAGACAGCAATCATGCTGAGGTGTGCCAAAGATATGGAAAATGAAACTCTTACCTGTGGATTGAAAATGCAATGTTCAAGCCACATAGTCCATGGGCAACCATGTTGTGCCCTTTGGGGACATGCTCTCCGCAGCTTGAGCAAATCACCGAATCAAAGGGGCAGGTTTGAATTGACAGCAGAATGCCTATGCTTGAAGAGTTCAGAGTCTGAATCACTGCGAAAATCTCTGTGCGTTTCCACAGGGCTGGTCTTGTGACGTCAACCTTCATCGAGGCAATGGAAATAAAAGTGGACAAGGTCAGCTACACTAAGGTGGCGGTGTCTGACGACGACCAAGAGATGATACAGGTGAGTCACACATTCATTCCGGGCAAGGCAGTGCAAATGCACGCATTGCATCTAGCATGTATCATGTTTGGCCTGTACATGTTGTCTCAGCATCCATAAATGTATCTGTGATGGCACAAAATGGCCATTGTACTGTAGGCATATTTGCATCGCATCACCATATCAAGGCAATTGTACAGGGTATATGTGCATGATATTGCTGAGAGGGGGAAGCACTCAACCACCAATACTTCCAGTTTTGTCACTCGTTCCCAATTCGATGTCATGCATATGTTTGCCAAGCTATTTCAACCATGTGTACATGAATCGTTCAAGTGTGCGTGGAAGTGCGTGAATACTACAATCAATTGTCTCTACTTGAAAAGTGTGAACCCAGGCAGAAGCAAGCAAAGAAAGGCCTGATGCCCAAAGTGCTTGGTCCCTGTTTGGCACAAGAACAGGCCATTTGCTGGTGAGCATTTAACTCAAGACTGTTCTTTTTGCATCCTACAGCAACTCCGAGCGGAGGGTAACGTGTACAACAGGCTCTCCCAGAGCATCGCCCCTGAAATATTTGGTCATGAAGACGTCAAAAAGGTAAGGCGTGGGCAGCTCCCACTGACTGCAACAACCGAGTGGTATTTCGCTGTGATGGCACTGGTCCCATTCTCGGATGCGGCTGGGTATTGTTCAGATGCACCTGTATAGGACTGAGACATTAGCTGCTGAAGATCCCACCTTTGCTTTGCAAAAGTGGCCACCATGCCAAGGGGTGCCATTGTTTTGCGTTTTGCATATCTTCTACTTCATCCTCATATCTGCACCTAAACACGTCCCAAGTGTGGCATGTCTCACAACTGTTAGTGTTGCTTTCCATTTCCCCTTTTCAGGCACACACTTTACACATGCACTTGCCACCCATGTATTCTTCAAGATAATTGGGTGCATTTTCCAGTGACATCGCACACATGGAGAAAAAATCAACTCCCCTGTTTGACGCCTTTGCAGGCGCTGCTCCTGCTCATGGTGGGCGGTGTCACCAATGAGCTGGGGGATGGCATGAAGCTGCGTGGTGACATCCACATGTGCCTCATGGGGGATCCCGGAGTGGCCAAGAGTCAGCTGCTGAAACACATCGTCAACATATCTCCCCGTGCAGTATATTCCACTGGAAAAGGCTCTTCAGGTAAGCTGACATTGAATTGCTCACGCGTCTCCTTACGTTGAAGTTCCTTCTCATGAACAAGGTAGTTTGGGGTGCTCACTAGATGGGCGCTGGGATGCTGCCGCCCGCCAGTCACATCGTCTGACTGTCAGCCCTCACATGGAGTGGACAGGTTCATGGCAATGGCCGGAACCAAATTTTGCAGGAGGAGGAGAGAAGCAGGAAATCGTGCTCGCCTTTTTTTTCTGGAGTACAAGCCAGTGCCCTTGGACATATTGGGCAGCTGCAGGAGAGAAAGAGCCGACAGAGTCCAGCTTTGCTTTGAAACAGATCCTCCTGCATGTCACTGCCATGCGCAGCAGTGTGATCCTGAGCATTGAAAACAAGAGAATCAAGAATTCGAAACCATGTTGTTGACCAAGGACTGAGCACCTTTGTGTTTGGGTCTTTTACCTGCAGGTGTGGGTCTCACGGCTGCAGTGGTCCGCGACCCTGTGACCAACGACTTCATCCTGGAGGGAGGCGCCCTGGTGCTGGCTGACAAGGGTATATGCTGCATCGACGAGTTCGACAAGATGGATGAGGGAGACAGGACGGCAATACACGAGGTGCTGGGGAGGGGACGTCTCAGGGGCATGCCTGGTGGCAGGGGTTCCAAAATAGAAGTCTTGCAGGAATGCATTTTGGCAGGAAAAAGTAGCCATGTTCTGCAAGAAACACTGTGATAGTGAGCGTGTTTTCCATAAATTGATGAATTGAATTAAAGTGCCAGTTGTATTGAATCAGATTGAATTAGACAGAACGTGCTGGAACTTGCAGGAGCAAGGGGTTGGTTATTATGATTTGAAAGCAGAATCCATTTTTATATGTACAATAAGGGAGCAAGTACGATGTGCACAGGTAAAGGGGTTAGGCCAGCATTAGATGTTCAGTGAACAAGCAGTTCTGCTAGCAGCCCAGCAACGTTTTCTGTAGCATCGCATGCTGTTGACTACAGTCAGCGAGTGCACTGCTGCACGTGGTGCTGCTCTACTGGGACAACCACGCATCTCCACAAGTGAATGTCCATACGTTTGGTATCGTTTCAGATCCGCATGCTGTGCTTTGAATCTTCTAGATGTGTCCCATGCAGGTGATGGAACAGCAGACTGTGAGCATCGCAAAAGCGGGGGTGACCACCACCCTGAACGCCCGCACGACTGTGCTGGCTGCGGCCAACCCTGCAATGGGGAGATACGACCCCAGGCGGTCGCCCACAGAGAACATTGCCCTTCCGGCGGTGAGTTCGGTGCTGCCCGATTCTCGCAGAAATGACGTTACTGCCACAGAATTTGTCATCAGTTGTGTACATTGGATGGTTAGCGTTCACTATACTCCACATATATTGACTTTGTATGCATGATTCTGCCTATAATTGAATTCTCATTTCAATATAGTATCGGGAGCTCGACCCCAGATGGCTCTCCAATAAAATGCTGCCATGCAGCCTGTGCCAGTTCTGCCGAGCTCAGTTTCAACATTATTCAATATTTGATTGCTATGTAGCTCGCACTTAGCAGCGTAGAATATTGTCTAATATTGTTGCGTGCCCGATGTGTTTTCAATACAACATAAGCTTGTCCAGCGTTGGAGCGCCGTCCTGGGCAAGAACACTGGACTCTCTTTTCCGATGCTGCTACCTTTGCAGCCAACTGTATAAATCCTTGCTGAGCCCTTATGTCAAAAGCCCAACGAGCCACCGTCCTTGTACATACAAAGAACGGAACCGAACACGTTCACCAAGCGCTCGCGCACAGTCCCAACCAGGCATGGGAAGCAAGGCCGTAACCATATGCTTTACAGGATGAACGTACCAGCTAAGTAACAGTCACTGAAAGAATGTTCATTTTCCGTCTCCATTGCCACCATATACATTTCACCATAGTGCAAAGCTTTGTTCACCATAACCACACTTCGCGGAAAATCACCACACATCATGCAGTCACGTGTTAGTTGTCCTTTCGCCCTCACGCATACTATGCAACGTTTCGAGCCACTGGCATCCACAGGGGTTTGTACCCAAAGGGCTTGTGTCCCCGCTCACTGGGGAACAGTCATGGAGCGCTACCGATTGACAATGGCAGCAGCACACTGCATCCATGCCAGGCGCCTGTCATTGTTCCAATCCAGCACCAAGCTTTCCTCTCCTGCACTCTACGACGTCGTTGTTTGGCGTCCATCCTCGTGGCGGTCCGCATTCTTCCCAACTGGCTATGGATTGTTGATTCAGGGTGGTTGGACTGTTGTGCAGGCACTGCTGTCTCGTTTCGACCTGATGTGGCTCATACTTGACAGGCCAGAGGAAGACACGGTGAGACATCTTGAAGCTGCATAGTTGCTCCATCCTGTTGAGCGATTGCGAAGCCCAAGCGGGGGATATGCTATTTAGTGCATGCTGGAACAGATCGTCGCAAATGATTAATAGCTGAAGGCAAGGCGCGCCCTTGCACAAATGGAGAACTCTCGCATGCCTGCCCACATCACATCTCTCCTGCATTGGAATTTCTCCAAAGTTTCGTTTTAAGAAACACGTTGTTTTGCTCATGAGTCTGTGTGGCAACAAGCTGCGATTTCACACAATGCATCGTTCAGTGCCACCATCGAGCCAAACTACTCAGAAGGCGTGTATGATCATGTGCCGTGCGCCGCACACGAATATGGAAGAGAGCAGCCGCTGAAATTAGACGATTTGAATTGTTTAATGATTGTAGCGCTCTCCAGCACTTAAGAGATTGAACTCCTAAATATAGTTTACATGATTCTATATGGTTGTGCACAATTCTTCCTTTTCGGGCGAGGACAGAAATTGCGTGAAATAAGCCATCCTTTCCCGTTGAGAGGAGAACAAATCATGCAGTCTCCACTACGCTTTGTGGCCCGCATTTCAGCATCGGGACCGCGCCCGAGAGCCACCAACGCAGAGTGTCTCACCTCATGCGCCCCCCCCCGGCCATGAAACCTGCCACGCTGTGGGCCGCTCGCACTCTCTTGCCGAATTGGAACTGTCTTTGTCGCCTTGCACGCTCTTGCGCGGTGGCATAAGGCCCACTATCCTGTGATGGGACGGGGCAGGCACCTGGACGCCGAAGTGTGATGTAGTACTTTGGAATCAAAGTACCAAACAAGAACTGTCGTTGCCTTCGACAGGACGCAGCGCTCGCCGACCACGTTTTGAAAGTTCACAAGACGGGCGAGCCTCCCGCGCCTGAGGACTTCGAGCCGCTGACGCCCCGCCAGCTGAGGGCGTACATCAGGGCCGCAAAGCAGTACAGACCGACGGTGCCTGACGAGCTCACAGGTGGGGATCGCACATGTACGATATGTACGAGATGTGCATATCCCTCGCGTCGCGCCGTTTCAAGCAAATGGTTCAATACTTGGACAATGCGTGCAGGTGCAAATACGCGCATTCGTTGTTGCTTCACTTCTTCATTTCTTCATTTATTTATTTCGATGTTTCTTCATTTATTTATTTCTGTGTAACGAATATTATATCTTTATCAGTTCTTGCCGCACAACGAATATCATACTTCAATGTGCGCATAACTGACAGTATCATAGAGTGTCTACAATAGCTGCAGCTGAAATCTCGAGGAAAACCGCAAGGCCATACAATGTTTTGTGATGTTTCACCTTGGCACTGATTCCTAAGAAATGGCTTTGACGCTGGCTGTTGCGGAACTTCATGCCTGGCTGTGCTGGACGAACGACTGATGAGCACAGTGTTGCAGTTCTTCCTATTGCTTATTGAAATTTGATCATTCATACCAAGCGGGCTACGAAGACTTGTGTTAACTGTTTGATGAACATTGACACCACGTGGTCGAGGAGCTGACAGAGGCGCAATAGTACATTTCTACTACTAGCAGTAGCAGTACTAGCAGTTTCTACTAGTAGTAGTAGAACACGTACTAATGAAAAAAGCGATGCAATCTTACAGGCTTACAAAGTACTTGCAGCAGTTGACTAGCTCCAGTTGGACTAGCTGACCACTGCAAGCGTGTTGTAAATCTGTAAGGATGCATTTTTTTGCATTTTTTTGTGGTGCGAACGTTCATATTAAGCGAATTATGAACGTTCATTCTGATGAAATTATGGGCGATCATTTTGATCAATGACGTACTGTGGCACAGAGTACATCGCGGGCGTGTATGCGGAGCTTCGGTCCGATGAGCAGAAGACGAAGGTGCCGCACTCATACACGACGCCACGCACGCTCATGTCCATCCTCCGCCTGAGCCAGGCGCTGGCGAAGCTGAGGTGGGCTTTGGCGCTGAGGCTCGTCCATCATAAACAGTCCCCCTCTGTAGAGCGGTCTCCATTGCGCGGCGCTTTTTCTACTTACTGAAACAAGGCTGGCGCACTGCAGTGTTGTTTCTAAGAAGTTTAAAGATTTTCTAAGATATTCATGCTCAGCATCCCATCATCATCAGACGGTCACTAACCCGGCGATTGGCCATAGATTGCCGCCTTTCAAGTACCACCAAATTACGAGTGTAACCGAAGCATGCTCTAAGGACCAAATGTGATAGTAGCTGTAATAGTTGCGGAATTGATAAATAAACAAATAGACAGATCAGCAAATAGAATATCGACAGCAATATTGTAGCGTAGTGTTATTGGAGCATCAAGTGCTTCAAGCACAGTCGAATAATAATCGGCGGGGTTGGGCCCTGGCTCAGGTTCGCGTCCACCGTTGTCCAGTCGGACGTCGACGAGGCCCTGCGCCTGATGAAGATGTCCAAGTCCAGCCTCAGCGACCGGCGCGGCCAGCGCGGCCGCCAGGACCCCGTGTCTGCCGTGTACAGGCGCATGAACGACCACTGGCGGCGGGACGCACGGGCGCGGCGGCACGGCATCCCCTTCGCCAAGATCCGGGAGCTGTGCACGGGGCTGGTGACCGACAGGGAGGTGAGGCGCCGGATGCAAAAGCACGTTGTTCGGCTGGACAACAGTGGGGCCCAGACCGTGTTCTTTTGCAACCTGAAACAGTGTAGCAGGATGGATGGAACAAGTCGCTGTCGTGCAATTGCAATCCGCGTTGAAATGGCGTTGTCTTTTTGATATTCTTGTGTCAGTGCAATTTCACGCCAGCTCCTCATGATATGGCGCAGCATACGATTGTTTCTGTAGTGAACGCACATTCTGGAAGTGCCGTTGGGACGGCGTTGTCAGTGCCATTGTACTCGTCATCACCTTGGAGGTTGGCAGGCATCGCTGTTCTTAATGCTTTGTTGAGAGTACTGGCAAAATGGCTGTTTTTTCTGCCCAGGGTCCCGGTGCGCTCATCAGGCAGTGCCTGGAGGAGTACAGCGATCTGGGCGTCATCGTTGTGCAGCGTGATGCCAGCGGCCAGGAGATCGTTCGTTTCATCGAGTAGACCCATCGTTGCATGGAACTTCAGGGCACGGTGTGTTAGGCGGGGATTCATGCTACTCGTCGAGCAGATCCATTCCTGTGGCAGCAGGCTGTTTAGAACATGTGTTAGTTATGTCCCAGAATAGAGAGAGGGTCTGGATGGCGTTTTCAGATTGGTGTAGTGGATGTAGAATGGAAGCATTGCTGGTGAGGGCAGCAGGGTAAGGTGCGACTGTAGAATTGGAGGCAAGTGGGCAGGCAGGCAACGTTGCAAAAAACACAACATTTCAAGTCCTCTGTAGGCGCTGACCTTAAATTGGACACAATTTTTTGTGCATACAACGATCGACGAACGCTGAGTTCAGAGCATGTTATTGACACGCTGCTCGAGGGTTAGGGTCATTTGACAGTAATAATCCATTATTAATTAACAGCAACGAACATGACGTGAAGGGGATGGTCGGTGGCACCACGAGCCATGTGCCCCCATTGTTCCTCGAGGTGACGAGTAACTCCCCAGCAATCGAGCATTCACACTGCGAGAGGTTGGCACCTGCAGGATCGTATGGCAGCTTTTGCCATCATCGCAGAGCGTCACGCAACAGCCTGTCGAGGCAGGCAGCCCAGCGGAGACGAGGTGCCGGTCGCAGGAGATCATGGCGAGCGTGCGCGCGAACGCTGGCGGCTTTCTTTCTGCCGGAGGGCGTAATCGGTTTCCAACTGGCTGGGGGCATTCCGCCTGATGCACCGCACCGGGGATGGCGCATCGAAGTGCTGGAAGTGACCCCTAATATTCTCAGTCACCTCCCGTACTGTCAAACCTTTCGGGGCGCCACTCTCAGGCCGTGCGCGACGCGGCACCGTGCATTGCACGGCAATGTGCGTGAAATGGCAAAGCGCACGGCAAGGAACCTGTGTTCACCAATGAGTGTCGCCCAGTTTTGGCACGTGTTCGGCATAGACACCGCAGGGGACCCAAAAGGACATTTTGAGGTTGAAGGCCTCGACCGCTTTAACGTTGCTTCGCAGATGTCGTCGCTGGCCGTGAGCGGGCAGCGTGTTGGCACTGTTGGGAAGAATGCAAGGCGCTGCGGGGCAATCGCTGTGAGGCCCCTGCGAAAACTGCGGGTAGGAGTCCCCGATGGTTTCGGGGTGACAGCAGAGGGCATGCTCGACGATCACCTGGAAATGCGGGACGCGGCTGGTGTGTTTATAAGCCACATGCCGGACGCAGCTTACCGTTCATAATTGCTGGCGCACAGCCAGAGGTGTCGTTGTCCAGGAGGCACCTCGAGAGGTATCTCCCATAAACTTTGGAAGGCTTTCGGCCAGGGTTGAGCAGCTGTGGACCGAGAAGCGGTTGCTGCACACATCAACGAGCAGGTGGAGTCGCTCCAATGCTGGACAGCTGCGGCGATGCACTTGTGGCAAAAATGAATCGCGGTCCTAAATGAGGACGCAGGCGCACAATGGACGGCGCCGGCCGGTCCCGTCGCAGCTGTGTGCAAGCCGCTCGTTAGGCCGTCAGGGACCAGCCCGGGGAAGGTCGGGCAGTGAGGCGTTTCAAAGGAGGGGACGGTGGGCATCTCCACGCGAACACTGTTACTGGACATGTGATTACTGTGAGTGTGACCGCGGACTGCACGATAGAAGGTGTAAAGCCATGATCCGGGAAGGTGGGGGCATCCCGGTCGACCAGCAGCGACTGATCTTTGCTGGAAGGCAACTGGAGAGGACGATCGCACGGTGGCAGATTACAATATGCAAAAGGAGTCCGCGCTGCACTTGGTGGCGGGGCTGAAAGTCGGCGGTTACGAGCCTCATCCAGGCAAGGATGAAGTCGTGAACCTGACGCAGTGCAGCCTGGGTCCGGAATTCGACTCCGACTTGGCGAACGTGCGCGCCGACGGCATGACATTCCACCGCGACGGGGAGGTGTACAGACGTCCTTGCGGCTGGCGGCGATACGCCCTCGGATTGCTGGGCAAGTACGGAGACGATGTCTGGCTGGGCCTGGTGGGGACAAGAACGTGCCCCGCCGATAATGAGTGGCCGGTTTTCTAACACGGCACAGAGAGGAGCAATTTCGGCAGGAGGGAAACTGATGCAGCGCTGGGCAATCGAGGGCCCTTCAGACGACCCTGGTGGCTAGTGTTGGGGCCTGGGATTGCCAGCAGTGTCAGTGATGAGGATATGGCCATTTGTGAGAAGCAGAGTGCCTGGCACAAAGGTTTCTTACGCCAATCGCCTGAAAGATTGCAGTTTGAACAGAAACCCCACCCCAAAATTGGAACTGACGAATCTCTTGAATCTATAATGGATTCCGTATGCCAGGCTGCCATGTAAGGAACATCCCTCGCTCAGCACTAAGCCCTGTTTCCGTGATGCGAACGTCGCAGTCCAGCCTCACATATCTGTGAGCTCGCATCAGCCAAAATCCCCCGCGTGCTTTGGGCTGACACCTACACACGTTAGCCAGCTCAGGGGTCGATGAGTTCCCTGCGGCCTGTGCGCTCCCATTTTACCTTACCTAAGCCATAAATGTCACCGCTTTCAAGGCTGTGCTCTGGATCAAGAAGTCGCAAGGGCGTCAAGGGCCCGCGTTTGCAGCACTAGGAAAAAAAGAGCAAAAGAACACGTGTTCAAACGTGTAAAAAGTTTACGGGTTTGTGTTATTTCTGTGTTCTTAGCGTGTAGAACTTTGATGAATTGTGTTTTATGTGTGTTCACAAAAGTGTTATTTGGCTCTTTTTTTCCTAGTGCAGGCGACCGAAGTATATGGCCTGTTTCATCATCCCCAAGGGCCACAGTGGACTCGCGCCCGCCGATTTCACACGGACCGCGCGATATCGACAAGCGCCCCCTTTTATTGGCCACACGAACAATAATGGTCCTGCCACTCCAATCCAACTGGAGATCTGCGACGCAATCTTTAAAGCGGTGAAGCCAGTTAATCTCTAATGGCCCGTTCGGTCGCCTTCGAAAGCTAAGCTTATCGCGAAACAAAGACTGGGCGGCGCTGTTACGTCCACATGCCGGTGAACAGACAGCTCAGAAGCGACGCAGACGGGGGTCCGTATAGCGCGCCGCGCCGCGATGTGCATAGCTTTGGGGTGGCGAGCCGACGGGCTTGATAGTGCGGGAAGTGACTGATCGTGACACAAGTCACCCATGGCACATCGATCCGCGCTGCAAAATCAGGGCGACGCAGGAAAGGAAGAACGCCACCAGCCAGCCGGAAACCGACCAGCCCCTCGGACGGAGGAGGCCGCCGGTGTTCCCGGCCACGCTTGCCATGCCCGCCTGCGACCAGGGTCTCCTCTTAGTGGGGCTGTCCGCCCTTGTGGGCCGCCGTGTGGCGGCCAGCAACGACGGCGACGGTGCCCATTCGATCCTGCAGGTGCACGGCTGGACGACGCCGGCTGGCCCCGTGGCAGTGGCGGGCAAGGCACTCGCGAGGCCGTCAAGGCCCACCCCGGGAGAGGGGGACGGTCAGACGGTGAAACATTTCGCGGAAGGAAGCAATACGCTCGTCTTTGTGGAAATTCGCCATGAGGGAAAGATTGCTCTGAGCGAAGCCTTGTCCGCGACTTGCACGGTGGCAGAGGTGAAGGCGATGATCCGCGACAGGGAGGGCATCCCCGTCGACAAGCAGCGGCTGATTTTAGCTGGAAAGGATCTGGAAGACGGTTGTATGTTAGCGGACTACCACTTGCACGATGAGTGGTGCGTCCTGCGCGTGGTGCCGAGATTGAGAGGCGGCGGCTCGCTCCGCCTCGGCGAGGAGGATATCGTGAAAGTGTCGCCGGACAGCCTGGCGCCGGAGCTCAACTTCGACTTCACGCGCGTGCGCGACAACGGCAGGACCTTCCAGCGCGGCGGGGAGGCCTACCGCAGGCCTTGCGGCTGGCAGCGATACGCCATCAGGGTGCTGGGCAAGTACGGAGACGATGTCTGGCTGGGCCCGATGGGGCCAAGGGCGTGGTCCGCCGATGGGGAGTGGCCAGTCTCTTACCACGGCACCGAGAGAACCGCCGCCGGGTCGATCGTTCATGTGGGGTACGCGCTGTCGAAGGGAAAGCGGTGCGCCTTCGGGCGCGGGGTTTACAGCACCCCCGATGTGGAAGTTGCGGCGAGGTACGCGAAGAAATTCAGGTGTGGCGGGCGTTGCTTCGAGCTGGTGATGCAGAATCGCGTGAACCCTACAAGTCTTGTGAAGATCGACGCAAGTAGGACGGGCGTGGGGGAGTTTTGGTTGAACCCTGCGGAAACAGACGTGCGGCCGTACGGCATCCTGATCAGGGAGGTCAAGTAGTGAAAGTGGACGTAGTGGTGGTGGTAAAAGAATGAGGAGGATGGTGAGCGGTTAAGGGGAGAACAGAAGGCAAGCGATGCTGTGCGGTCCACGGCCCAGCAAGCTACCCCTGGGTGGCATGTGCCAGGGTTGAAATGCCAGCGGTTCCAGTGATGAGGATATAGTCATTTTCGAGTTGCAGAATGCCAGACATGAGGATTTCTAATAGCAGTTCAGTGAAAGATTGAAGGCTGAACAGGGAGGCCACCCCCGAATTACAAATGACAGATGTTTTGAATTTGTCATGGAGGACATATGGGCGGATGCGAACATCCCTCGCTTGGAATTCAGCCCCTTCTCCATGATGCGAACGATGCCGCACAGACCTCCCATGCCTCTGGGATTGCCGCAGCCAAAGTACCCCGCAGGTCTTGGGCTGACCCATACCAACGGTAGCCAGCTGAGGGTTCCAAAAGTTTCTTTAAGGTTTTTTTATTCATGCGCTTGAATGTTAGCTTACCTAATCCATACATGTCTCGAATACCACAGAGCGCTCCTTGCAACGCTGTGTTCTGGATCATGACGTCGCAAGAGCTCCATTGGGTGCTCGCGGAAGCAAGTTTTTTCGTATCATGGCTATGCCGCGCGTGTGTCGCAACCTTGTATCGGTGGGAGCTGCTAACAGCGACGGGAAAGATCCACACTTGTGAAAGCTGTTCCAGTCAGCTTTTGGGGGGCGGAGTTGTCTTAATTCTGTCAGTCAGTGCATTGGAAACGCCACCCGAATTAAGGAAAAATCTGCTGTCAGGATTGTATGCGTTCAGTTAATCAGGAAATACTAGATATCAGGTACACGAAAAGAAATACATCTAAGTAGCAGTAGATTCCGTATTCCGTGACAGAAACATAGTGCCAATGCTGTATGACGTGAACATGAATCCCATAGTTGCCTCGGCTCACCTATGGTCGCTGCCATTGAGTGACTGGATTTTATGGTTTGGTTTGTGCCAATGGGCACAAAGCCGTCGTTGTTCAGGTTTTGTTGCTCAAACTTATTCAAACACCACACTTCACGTCGCGATGGCACTACCCGAGCGACCAAAACCACCTTTTACGAATGGCGGCGTCCGTGTTTCGGAAACTTGCACATTGCGGCATTCGCCTGCTGAGCATGGCGCCTATAGTCAGAATCCCAAATGCAAGCATGTACTTGGAATGGCCACAAGCTTTCGTGAAACATTTCTATCAAAAACAATGTGTTGAATTACAAATACTGCTCTTGAAAGCGTCAGTAATTTCCCCGGAAGCAGGCTTGGTTTTTACGCCGTAAAAACTGATCGTATTTACGTTTTTACGCGTAAAAATGCCTAAAAATACGTAAATACAACGTAAAAACTGTCCAGTGTACATAAGGACAGTACATACAGACTTACGGAGTCCGGAGAGTGGCAGCTAGGCGCCCTGGAAGGGGCAAAAACGAGTTTTTGTTAAGCATCATCATCACCCTTGCCAAGGCCGAGGTGGACACTGTGTTGCAGGTGCTGGAGTTGGCGGAGGATTGATCATTGTATGCAACTTTCATCATATAAACTGGGTGTCCCAGGGAGCCGTAAAAACGTAAAAATAGCCGTAAAAACAGGCCCTTTTGCAAATTTACGTTTTTACGCGTAAAAACGTAAACGTAAACGTAAAAACCAAGCCTGCCCGGAAGGAAGCTTGTGCTCTCGTGATCGCGAGATGGTCGCCGCAAATGCCTGCCAAGCCTTAAAGGTTTCTAGCAAACACGCACAGTGCGTGGGTGTGAGGGACAATGGCTACATGGAACCAGTGACAGATCGGGGAATGGCCAGTAATATAGTAGTACTATATTCTTGATGTCATCAAAAGGCCAATAGTTGCCTTGTTGAACACCTGGACGACCGCTGGTGTGCTGATTACAATACATTTCCATTGCTCATGAGTCAGAAGTGCCGAGGCCTGTTTGCATGGTTTCCTTACGAGGGCTGGTAAATGAATGCAAAAATTGCCGAAACTGAGCGAATAAACTCACATTTTAACGTTACCATGCATTGAAGCGCAAGGTCGACGTGATCGCTGCCCAACCCCATGTAAATGCGGTCGTAGGGAGGCTTGAGGAGAATGCGCACTGCACATCGCGCACCAAAGCACCAAGGCATACCCATGGGAGTCGGGATATTTGCGTCTAGATACGCACCAAAAGAAATAAACGCAAAGGTGGTGCTGAGAGCGCAAAGGGATCTGGACTGTGCGGGGCCATGTACTTGGCTTCCAGAATTTGAGGACGTGGTACGTACCGCGACCGGTAAGCCAACCACTCACTTGGGCTGCGGCCTTGCCTTGCGCAGCAGCGAGGAGTGCTGATGCTATCATCTTTCTGGCATCAGCGACTGTACACAGGGCGGCTGGTCGCACCACATGCCGCGATAGTATGCAATGGCGAAGTCTGCTTGGTGGTCAAGGAAGAGTCTGTGCGCCTTCAGGTTGTGCTTGATAAGAAATTTGAAGACAAGAATCTCACAGCCGCTGGCAGTCTGCTCACCACAGAGGCAAGCATGGGCTTAGAAGTCGGCCCTAGGAGAGGGCGGTAGGCCTACCGTCCGTTAAATAGCGGTCCACCACGGTACCGTTATTTGTACCATAAATTGGCTGAAATCGGGGCCTCGAGAATGGAAGGGGGCGGTGGGGAAGCATGACCCAAAGTGCTAAAGTGCCAAAGCCAAAGGAAAATTCAAAAAGTTTGCAAAACAACGCTAATATCGCACGATCAGCAGAACAATGGTAAAAGAATGGTGAAAAAACGGAAAATACCGTAAGGCATTCAGCGGGCGGCAGCGGGTGGCGAGGGCCGAATTCTACGTGGGTGCACACAGGCGGAAATCAGTGGCAGCAATGCGGCGCTAGCCGCCAGCCCATGCGCTATAGCGCCCACTCTAGCTAGAGTGAGCAGAGGATGATCGTCCGTTCGACAACATCATTGTCCTTTCTGCAGCCGGTGTGGATGCTGTGTTGGAGGTGCTCGAGGGTGCGGTGGACTGAGCATTTGCTTGTGACTTCATCATATAACATGCATAGACGCCCTTTCACTCAGTTTGGGACATTGGCTCCCGGTCGCAGATTCCATGCCATCACCAGAGCCAAAACGGCGAGAACAAACATGAAGCAAGACGAGCGATGTTCCAACGTCACTCCGGGCAATCAAACAGTGTTATGTTTACTCCTGAGATCGCTTTGATGGTCAATTGGAACGATTTGAAAACATTTACAAAACAAAACACAAAAAAGCAAAGATGTAAACTTGTTCCGAAATCACAGCCACAACTTCCCTGTAGACAACTTACACTGATCAAGGCACAATTTTAGAAGCACAGGATTTTCCACCAAGACTCATGCAGACACGAGTGTGATCGAAAAGGCATCCCACGAACCAAATCAACTCAAGTCACCAGAAGGCAAAGGTGGGACGCCGGACGGAAAGGATGTCTTGCAAGGCGCACAGGCAACCAAAGTACCCATTTTGTACACGTGACAAGTTTGTAACTCGTGTTTTGGGGATAACATATCATCCAGAGCGGCGCTGCGACGCACTGGGTGGGCAACACGTTAGAAATACGAAACCAACACTCCATGCCAGACCTCATAAACGCTTTCAGTGATTGTTGCAACGGTTGTTTGCTCAAGCCCTCTCAGGTAGAATCAGACGCTTTTTGAAATGCAGAGCAGTTGCAATGCATGAAACATAACTGACAAAGATAAACGGGGGTCGCTATGTGGCTACTTAGCGTATATTTGACATTCGCACATATGCAATTGTGTTCAACATATACGCACAAAATTGTTATGATAAAATGCGTCTTCCAAGTAGCCGGTGTTGCGGCCGATGCACGTTTTGTTGTGTAGCAAGTGATGGAAATGCTTATGTGATGTTCAAATGTGAATTTCATGCATTTAGAAGATCAAACTTTGAGGACCTGGTCTCCAGCAGTGCCTTGTTTTTTGACTGCGTCACCAGGGAACGCTATATAGGTACCCCTGCTGTAGAGGTACAGCTGTCATGTTAGAGGCAAGCATGTTGGAAGCGTCCTCGTCTAGAACTCAATCTGTGCCACCATGGTGTCAGCGATGTAGGGCAAAAACTTCCGGTATCCTTGGAATCGCCACAGCCAAATTTCCCTGCAATCTTCGACTCGCACTGAAACAAGCCGGGTGAAATGTTAATGAACTTCTAAACGTCCTGTGTGGTGTAAATTGCACTTAACTTTACGTGCCGCAAGGCAATCTTTACAAAAGTTGCAATTTGAAGTAGTTCGGATCAAAATGGGTGTAAGCTGTGAGGAGTGTGGTGAGTGGTGACAAGATTGCGACTGATTGTTTTACGACTGTGTCATAGGCGGACGCCACTATGAGCTGCCGACAGCGGCAAGCTATCGCAGAGGTGTTCCTGGCCCGAATTCTGGCAGTGCCCCAACACGAATACTGGCGACGAACAAAGGCAACAATGGTGGCAGAGCATGCTACTTCTGGGAGCACGATTCAGTGGTTTTGCAAAGGAGTATGATGAAACATGAGGTTAGAATTATATCAGCTCGATTAATAAAGAAATTGTTCATACAAAGACCATGAACTACAGTCGGATACGTATTCTGTTGGAGGAAAGCAAGGGTGTAAAGCACAATTATTTTGGCCAATGCGTGAGTCCGCCAGGAAGAGGATCCTGTCATTCAGACCCAGCAATTCTCGCAAACCGTCCAGCGGCCCGTTGCCGCATTCTACGTGTACTCACCCTCACCGCGCTAATCGGCGAGTGGGCGAAACAGTTGCAGGGCCGCCAGCCCCCGCGCACCACAGGCATACAATTACTGGCTGCACCAAATCGGTGACTTTCTGCACTATATCGGTGACTGCTTGCATCAACTCCCTCCAAAGCTTACCTAAACTAAAACGTAAACCCTAAAACCTAAATCTAAAACTGCCCTAACCCTACTCTTAACCCTAAAACTTACGCTAAAACTAAACCTAACCCTAAAACTGAGGTTAGGACATAGTGTGCGCGAGATTTAGCGCAGGCAGTCACAGATTTGGTGCAGACAGTGATACTATTTCCGCAGCGCAGGGCCGCCGTTCGCTTTTTTCGCCCCAGCTCAAATCAGACGACTCCACTCCCCCCAGGCCACCCAGCACCGCTCAAGAGGCCTCCCTCCACTCTCCCCTTCCCACCCTCCCCGGCCCTCCCCCTCCCCCATAATTGAACACTCCTCCGCTCGACCGGCTCGCTCCAACCGCCCTTGCTCGCCCACCCTTCCGCCATGCCTCCTGACATCCTGGATCCCACGCCCGCAGAGTCGTTGCTTGCCTTGGCCGGGCCGGTGGCCAGATGGGGGGCCGTTCTGCTCGCATTCTTCCTGGCCGCCCGGTTCGCGATCGACCTGATTGACTACCTGCGCGTGCGCAAGGGCCTCTCGGGCGTCCCCACCGCGCCCGGCTGCGACATCTTCACCGGCCACGCGCTCTCCCTGCTCATGGCCAACACGCCCTGGGAGCGGATGCTAGACTGGCTGATTGACCTGGAGCCCATCGTCCGATGGAGGCTCTTCCTGCGCAACTGCCTGATGGTGCGCCACCCGGAAATCCTGCGCAGAATCTTCCAGACCAATTTCAGGGCGTACGAAAAAGATTTGGCGAGCTACGAGCCGTTCTTGGCCATCCTGGGCACGGGGCTGGTGACGTCCAACGGACGGCTGTGGCAGCACCAGCGGCAACTGATGCTGCCGGCCCTGCGGGTGGAGATCCTGGACTACATCGTGGGCAAGGCCAAGGAGGTGGTGGACCTGCTGTCCGCCAAGCTGGAGGGCCTCAGGGGCACGGGGCGGGCGATTGACATGGAGGAGGAGTTCAGGCGGATCACGCTGCAGGTCATAGGCGCGGCGTGCCTGGACCTGCCGCCGGAGGAGTGTGACAGGGTGAGCGCAGGCGGGGGGTTGCGGGCAAGCGGACTGGCGGGCGATTTGCCTGGCATGTCTTCAGCTTTCATGTTTTTGCTTGTTTTCACTTTCTGCCCAGTTTGGGGGCCTTGCCGACCTGTCTTCTGGGACACAAACCGTCGATCCTTGGCTCATTTGATGCCCCAGAGTCGTGCCCCATTTGCAGGGAGCACTGCGCGCTAATCTTCGTTACTGGTCTTGGGACTGCATTCCCAGTTCATGTTGGCCAAGCCGCCAGTTTGGCAGATCTTTGTTACAAGGGCTGCTAAAGAATCGGCGCCTACTCTCAAATGGCATGCAACTTGATGGGGCCTTCCTGCGGTAAAATCTGCTATGCAAGGTCTTGGAAGCATCTAAGTGATAGGTGGTGCATTTGGCAAAAGACATGGCAAAGATGGGCCTTATGCCTCATCACTTGTTGTTGGCTGTTCCATGGGGGGGTTGCTGCACAGATTGGCTGGAACTCCTCTATTTGCACCTGTGAGGCGATGTTGGGTGTTATTCAGTTTCAAACGTTGCATGCTGGTCCCTAATTTCGACGCGCTCATGTTTTCGATTCCAGAGCAAGTAGTTGCATGTCCTACGTGTGTGCTTAAACTGTGCCGTGGGGAACCACACCTGCTGCATACAAGACAGTGCTGCAGTCACCAAAATGGAGGTCCCCTGGACACTCTCCTGTGCGGGGTTTGCTGTTTGACCCAGGTGAAGCATACAGACATTCTTGTGTGAGCGAAGTGGATGGAAGTGTGTTTGTTTGTCATTTGAAGCACAGGGCAGGGCTTCATTTGCATTTGGCAAATGAAGTTGTATTCCGTGTACAATTGAAATGGAGCAAACAAAGGTCAAGCTGCATTCTGCACGTGTGGCTTATGTGGGTGTGTGCAGCAGGACAGGACTGTGTACAGCAATATGTGCCTGCCCCAGCCCACAACCAACCCCATCCCGCCAACCCCTCCACATGGTTCCCTCAGCCCCAGAACTGCCTTGTACCAAGAAAGGTTCC
>CAJHUC010001739.1:0-34648 GCA_905146915.1 Ostreobium quekettii
GCATCATTCCTGGACCTCAAGATTGAAACAACCAACTTTCTTCATGGAATGGTCATGACCTTCCAGATACAATGCACCATTTTGCCTGGTGTAGGCAGAACTAATAAATATTGAATGCAAATAACAGTCGTAATCCAGCATGTCTGTTCAACAGAGCAATCTGAAGCAAGGTAGCTGCATCCATTCTAACAAGATTCAATGCTCGACCCGTGGTAACAAACAGGGTGGGGACATTGGACAGGATGCCAAGCCAATATATATACTGCTATGTGTGCCACATATGCTGTACGTATACTGCTGTACAGGTGCAACATATACTATACTTGCTGTACATTATGCATGTGAGCCTCCCACACAGAAAGCAGCTGTCCACAGGAAGACTTAGGACACCGCCAGCAGTGTTGAACCTTCCATGAGCCGGGCGGCCGCTGAACATGCCCCTACATTTTCACTGCGCCTGCCTGGGCAACACCTTGGTCGGCATGTGGCAACTGCATTCACCCTGGAAACCATCTTGCCCAGACACCTCCCAGGCCAACCACCCTTAACAGCAAGACGTCCGACAGACCGCGGGAGGCACACCGTTCTGCTCACCCCTCAGCCAATCTGTAGCCGGGTCCGCGCCCCGCACGCCCAGACCACAATCGATCGCCATCATCCCTTGACATCGCCAGGGACACCCCACACCTTCCCATCGTCAATCCCCTGCCGATCCCCCCGGCTACACGTCGTCCCCCCCCCCCGCCCCTCCCCACATTCCTCCCCCGTCGACTTACACGCTGTCCAAGCATGGCGTAGCTCAAAAAAGCGTCACACATCGATTCTCACCCCAAGAAAGAATCATCCCCCGCAACACCGCACTCCGATCCCGTTCACACAATCCCCAAGGCCGCCCAATCACTCTGGCAGTTGCCCGCAGGACCCAATTGGGGCCTGGGCAATCGAATGCCGCCATTTCGCTCCAGCATGCACGCTCGACAGCGCCACCGCGCCTGCAGCCCCCCTCCAGGCGACAAACTCCTCTTTCGACCAACTCAGAAACGTCGCGCGCCAAACCTCGCCTCACGAAATCATGCCCCCCCGTCCCCTTAGAACGAAATTTTGCGCACATCCCAAGGCCGTAAAATCTTCCTGCAGCTCCTTCAGGCCCCACCGTTCTTCCTTCACATTGCGTGGTTGGAAGCGTCCGCAGGTATGCATTCCGACGGGCGAACCCGTCTTTCTTCCGCACCTGCAGCCCCCGACGGGCGAAGTACATCGCCGACGCCGCCCCCGCTGGCCCTCCTCCCACCACCACCACCCTCCCCTGCCCCCCGCCATCCTCCTCCGCCCCCATCGCGCTCATCCGCCTCCGCATCCCGACTCGCAGAAGTGTGAGAAGCCGAGTGCAGCACGAGCGGCCCAAAGCCGCGAATCGCAGCGATGCGATGAGATTTTTTCCCTCTCTTTCGTTTGAAGAGACGGTCGGCGATGTTGGCCTGGGACTGTGTCCCGGAGGGGAAGCGCGGTGGAGGCAAAGGTGATTCGGGCGCACGCGAGGGGGAAGGGTGCCCGCGGTTGGCAGCGTCTTGGGCGTCGACATCGCGGCATGAGAAAGTCGCTCTCCGCTTTTCCCGTGAAGATCCCTTCTTGTTTCGCCACCCAACACCTTAAACCAATGACCCAGTGTGACCCACGCTGGCATTGTCAGCGGAAGAAGAAGATATAGAGGACAGACATAGGGACAGAGAGGGACAAACACATTATCGTCTTGGACATTGCCGACAATGTATTAAGGCTGGGGCAATCGCAGAATTCCTTTAACCCGTTGATCCATCCATTAACTGTGCAGGCACCTACTGGAGTTATGGTGTTGTTTGTGTGCTGCAAGCACTTCAACACACTATTGTGGCTTTGGTGAGGTGCAATCACAACTGCACCATAGGACCCAATTGCTATTTGGACATATGCCCCATCTGACATAGCGATGTCAGGGCAGAAACATAGACACAATCAAGCTTCGCTCCTTTTGCAAGCAGCCTCAGACGAAATGCGCCATGGAGTCGATGAGCAATGTACAAGTTGTTGGTGCGTATGGCAGTCAGTGACGCCACCACAAGTTCAGCGACTTCTCCACCGGGCAGGTCAGTTCCAACCTGTTGAAGATGGCTTCAAACCACATAGGAAACTTGGCCGCAGAGATCGCCATATCATCGCCTTAACCTCCTGGCTGACCCACAGTTTAGCGAAATATAGAAAGTGTATTTGGATGTTGTAACCACGCATCCCCAAGGCTACAAAACCGCTTGGAGACCACTGAAGCGAGTCGCCTAGCCCGTACTGGGTAGTGCAACAATGAAACAGGGTAGCACCACACTGTGGGTGCCCTTTGCTTACATGACAAACCCATTGGACGGGTGTTTAGGTCAACAGTTGGGTCCTGACGGGTCAGGAACCCGAGCGCCGATGTGCTCTAGTGGTGGCACAAGGTGCCGGCACCATGTGGGGGACACAAGACCCTGACTGGCTACCTAGGGTACTCCTTTTGGCTTGCTCGCCCTTGGAGAAACGTGCCTTACAACTGCCACAACTCCCAACAACAACAAAATCCCTCAACCGTTCAAATTGGTCTTCCATACTTAACAACAAATCCAAGTTTCAAACGCCATGGCATTTCAAAGTTCTCCCACTGAATATTCCCATCAGAATCTTCTTGGCCCGATCTCACACCCCTCAATGCCCTATAGGGCTTGCGCATCACACCGTGTGGCTCCCAGGCCATGCACAACTATTTACCGGTCATATGGCCATGCTGAGTGCCCCCCTGGTTAAGCCTTTCATCATGCCGCCCTATCAAACCTTTACAGAATGAGGAGTTATTCTGAATTTGCTTTAACTTTTTTAATTCTCATCTATTTCTCATGTGTGATGGCTGCTTTGAAGCTAATTAGACGTCGGAACTCATCAAGTAATCAACAATTGCTTGCTTGCAAAAAACCATGGGTTTATGCAAACAAACTATTTGACCAACAAAATGCACATTTCTAATTCTTCACAAGATTGGTTATAACTTCGCCATAAACGGTCAAAATTAAGCAAAATTTTGTCAGAATAACCAATATCCCTTTTGCAAACAATTTTTTGTCTTGTTTGAATGTTTTCTCAAGTATTGCTATAAAGTACTATTGGACAGATCCAACACTTGATTATATAGTAAATGCCCTTGACCATCCCTCATTTAGGTATAAAACATCTAGAACAACCTAACAATACTTTTTTAAGGTACTAGTGTCTAGCGTCATTCATTACTAATTCATTTTTTGGCTTGGTTCCTTATACATTACAATCCCTCCCATAAACCCATGGCCAGAACATTAGAGGTGGCCACTCAAAGGTACCATCCGGTCCGTTAAATCTGGTTCGTTAATTTTTATCAGATATCCGTTAAATTTCGTTAAAGAAAAAGGGAGAAAAATTCAGAAAAAACGAAAAAAATCCAAAAAAGTCAAAAAAAACCCAAAAAATCACAACAACTGCGGCTAGTTGAAAATCTAGTATGCATAGGTTAAAATAAAATACAAACATACTCTCTAATAGCGAATTCCATAAACTATAAGTATGACTAAAACGCAAAAATCCCCCAAAAATCCAAAAATCCGCTAATTTTTGGTTAATTTTTGTCTTTTTTCGTTATTTTCCGTTAATTAACGGAAATTAACCTCTGTCCGCTATTAACGGATCCGGGTGGCCACCACTACAGAACAGAGACTCTTGCCTCCTTGCCACCATCTTGTGATGCATTTCATTTGGGTGGAACCAATCGAGCATGTCTCTCTTTTTTTCATTGGAGTTTAAAGGATTGCATTGAGGACATTGTCGTGAATCCTCCCATTGAGCCAGAACTGATCGAAATCGGCACTTGGTGCCACCCCCGGAATGTTGTAAATCTCTTGGAGGACCTTGAGTGCATGCCACATTGCTGCATGTGCTTCAAACTCTTGCCCTTTCAGTAGATTATATGTTGTCTCCAACCGACATCACATCTCGACATTAGTTAATTGCCAAAAGAGCCAGTGCAGTGGTGCCATCATTGTGCCACTATAGTATAAGGGAAAGCAACGACCCTTCCTATAAACTTTATGATGAATAGCTTTATATACTTGTATTGCTTTCATTCCAAAGTTCGACCTTGCAATGTGTGTTATCATACTCTTGGCGAATGTGCACACATGTCATGTGATGTGGCTATTTGGAGTTAGAATTAATTAGCATTTTCTGGAGGGCAATTTATTTTTAATTAAAAATTGCCCCTTGGTAAGCTCATTAAGTAGCTCTTGATACCCTTAGGCTTTTGAAACGCCCAAATCCATTAAGAATTGACAAAGTTATTGCTTTGTGAAGTAGTAGCATTTACGGCTTTAGATGGAGGGGGCTAGTGTTTAAGTGTTGTGTAAACTACTAGAAAGTAATCAGTTTACACCAATTATACACTGCAAAATGACAATGTACACAAGATTGTATTTAGATTGGATAGAGGAGGCTGTTAGCTTTCTATAGGTTTTTCAATCATCCCAAACCGGTTAACGGTAGTGGAGTTATAGCTTCTAGAAATTCCAATACTTAAGGTTGGGCCCCTACCGTACCAGGGGATGAGATAGTATCGATACGGTATATTCGATACGTTGTTCTGTCGGTTGTGTACCGCTGCGTGTGGGGGTCATGTGGCCGACCTCACACGACAATTTGTAATTCCATTCGTGCCCACTGTCGCCTCCCAGCGGCTGCACCCACAGGCCGCAAGGCGCCGCGCGCACCCACTACGTGTACGGCCGCCCCGCACCAAGTAGACGTGGCCGCTCAGCTTTTTTTCTGTTAATTTACTTCTGTATTTTTTTAAACACAAACAATCCGTCTGTCGATTTTCCGTTACTTAGCCAGGGATGGGTTTCCGTAGCCGTTCATGCCACGTCAGCTTTCATTTTTTTGGCTCTGGAGCTGTCCGTCAAGGGGGTGTTTGCAGCCACCGGTTTTTGTAAAAGTGTTTTTTGTCCGTTGCCTTTCCTGGCATTCCATTGCTATTTGTCACGGACTTTGAGATTCCGGTAGCGTTCCGTTGGTCAGCGGCGGTTTCTGTTGGATGCAATTTTTGCCAAGCGGATTTTTCCCTCTGTCCAACAACCTTTGCCTCTATATACAGGCCACAACAGTGACATAACGAGGTACAATATTAATACATGTATAAACAACATATGTCTACCTATTTGCAGTCCATGCTGTCATAAATGTTGCCTTGGCCAATACTCGTTGCCAGACCGGGAACGCAACCCGCTGTTCTCTCCCGGCCATCCCTTGCAAATACTAGACTACGTAGATAAACACACCCTGGGCCCAAAGGCAATCCCCCGCTGTGTTTTCCCGGCCAACCCACGGCCGGTACTCCTTGCCGGATAAGGGATGCAACCCATTGTTCTTTCCCGGCCATCCCTTGCAAATGCTAGACTACATATATAAACACACCCTGGGCTACACGGTAATCCCCCGCTGCGTTTTCCTGGCCAACCCACGGCCGGTACTCAATGCGGTAATGAATAGCTAGTAATCCTTTGCCAAATACACACGTTCACTTGTAGTAACTATAGCAACATTCGTCATGGTTCGTCATCTGATGCCTTGGACTTTGATGTGGTCCTCGATGACATCTTTGACTTTCTGCACTCAGTTGGATGCCTCTGTATCCTAGTGCGTGCTGCCATGCTCTTTCTATGCTTCTTTTTCCTTTCGCGGCGGTCTTCCCACCCTTGGCGCTACATGTACCATCCCACCAATGACCCCCTGCACACACACAAAAAAAAGCATACCTTCATCCCTGCTATAGACTTTGCTAATGGGTTCAACAAGAACGAAGATGGACATATAGATATGCAAGTGGACAGCTAGGGATGCGCCACCTCACCTATCGGCATTAGCAGGGGTCACGACCATCTTTTTCATGGCCACCACCAAGCCGGATTTTGAAAAACTCCGCTCTGATGATGCGGAGGATGCCTGCACATAAAAAAGCATGGCTTCAACGTCCCCTAGCAACAATGAAGATGAACAAACAAATATGCAAGCAGACAGTCAGGGATGCGCCAGCTCACCTGCGTGGCCAGCACCCTTCATGCCAATTTTGCAATCAGAGGAAACCTTGACTCGTTGCTGCGCCACCAGTCTTCTGCCGACCAGCATTCTTGTAGTTTTGTTGGTCGCCAAGTGTACTCAAACCACTTTGCGATGGTTGTCTCGATATTGTCGGGGAATGTCAGCAGATTGGGATTATGCTTCCTGGATAAAGTTCTTCTTATTGGGCGCAACTCCCCTCTGTCCCTTGGGTCAGTGGCCTTGTCCAACCAACTCACATGTTTGGGACTGACATCGGGCGGGTCGTCGCCATCAGAAAGTGGAGCCGCATTGTCCAAAATCGCAGTGGGGCCATTTACATGGGCGTCCAATTGCAAATCCAACACATGCATGCATTTGGACATGAAAACAAGACAATTTTTATACTGGCCTTAAGGCCGGTACCCTGAATTGCCTGAACTGCAAATCAACAAAATACTTGCATTTTGACATGCAACCAAGCAAACTTCTATCCCGGCCTAGTGGCCAGTACCCCGAAGTGCCACTTGTACACCATCACGTTTTCATCATTATAATAGGCATACTCCGTTACTACAAACATGCTACGTTACGTGTGCTACTCACCAGTTTGGAAACTTCCAACATGAGCATATCAATGAAACTCTTGAACGATGGGTAGTCCTCTGTGACCTTAGGCCAGTCACTTTTATTATCCCATATTCTTCGCATCCACTGTAGATGGCACCTCCTACCATCCATTGCTGCAGCAAGACCCCATGAGTACACCAGCATGGGATCGTCAATTATGCTCAGCAATTTCTTTTTGAAAGCCATCACAAACACGTAGCCCGCATCACTGCCCGCCGTACTATCATCCACTGTACCCACCTTGTCGTATATCAATTTCAACAGGAAGTATAACATATCTGAAATAGTCATATATTGATGGCCTCCAAGGCGCTCGGAGACTTTCCTGATGGATTCCAAAATGCCCCGCAACTACCGCAAACCTGTCCACACATGGTGCTCAAATATATAGCTGGCATCCTTCTCTTCCTCCTCTCCCTCTTGTCCTCCTTGCTTCCCCTTGGCTCTTTTTTTCTTCTCTTTCTCTGTAGCGATCTCCACTTTCTTGGAAGTCATATATTTGCGAATCGATTGCTTAAGCAACAACACACGTTGGATAAGGAAATACACCGAATTCCAGCGTGTCGGGCACCATCTGCTCACACACAAGAGCGGGATCCCATCGCTTGACCATTCCAATTCATCGGAGAGGTACCCCGGGTCATCCTTATCGTTCACAGTGTCTTTCCCAAATTCCTTATCAAAGCACAAAACAGTTACAGTGTCGGGGTTGGACGCACCATGATCACCAAAATTCTGCTGCAAAAACATACATTGCAGCCTCTCCAATTTTGTCTGGACCAATAGGGACCTCTGCACATGCACAGAGAAGGCCTGTACTAGAGCAATTACAGACTCCACCTCCGCCAATGCATATTGGACAGCCGTGATCAACACATGGCACACACACGGGTGCCAATCAAAAAGAGCTTCGTCTTGGGCCCCGTTAATCATGGCCCTATTCTTATCAGTCACGATGGCGGGGCGCTCGTGATCAAGTTCGTTGTGGAACGCTGCAAGGAGGTTTCTTCTCATCTCATCATCTTGTGTCTGGCGTACAGCCGCCACCTTTGGTGGTAGGCCAAAATCTAGTCGGGTGTGGAGAAGCTTGTCGCGAATGAACGCGTGGTCGTGGTGCCCAGGAAAGCTGGATGTGCCTTGACAAAGTGCCGCCCAACATGCCATTGAGCTATTTTCCATTTTTCAATTGACTTATTTGGCAAATTATTAATACTTAGCTCAGGCCCTTCCCGGCGGCGATCGCCGCCGGTACTCGGCCGCAGGCAGCACACGCACACAGGACACACCATCACGGTATACTAGAAATCATAAGTGCAGGCCCTTTCCGGTGGCGATCACTGCCAGTACTCGGCCACAGGCAGCATACACACAGGACACATCATCACGGCGTACTACAAATCATAAGTGCAGGCCCTTCCCAGTGGCGATCGCCGCCAGTACTCAACCACAGGTAGCACACACACACAGGACACATCATTATGGCATGTTATTCATCAGAAGTACAGGCCCTTCCCGGCAGCGATCGCCACCAGTACTCAGCCGCATGAGTATACACGACACATCATCACAGCATCATACGCCATGTCCTGTGCCTTGGGTGCATGCAGCAAGTAATATTAATAATATAATAATAACCCACACCCACACCCACACCCACACCCACACCCACACCCACACCCACACCCACACCCACACCCACACCCACACCCACACCCACACCCACACACACACACACATCAAGATGCGACCTCACCTAAAATGTGCCGCTTTAGTATCCATGACTCGTCCAACCAATGTAATGTAGTTGTGAGGTAAGCTTCGTTTGCACAGGAGGTCCACACGTTGTATGTCATAGCCACCGAGGTGGTCTTCATCACCTCTCTAATCTCCTGCTTGATGCTCATCTTTATTGACTCGGCTTGGTTTGTAATATTTCACGTAATAGCCTGTCTGGATATCCGTGGCCAGTGCGGCACGAACCTCCCCATAAATTGGCAAAATACCAAGCGTTGACCAAACTGGTAAGCAAGGTCTATTGAGCAAGTCAACTGGCCCAAGGCGGTGCATGCCGCATGCCACTCCTTACTCCTGGGACTCCATGCTTCAAACGTCGGTCTTGCCTGTGCGTCTAGTATCATTTGGCTGCCAGACCATGGTCTAGCCAACGCATCCTCCAAGTCCCGTGCGTTGGACACCTTGTGTACATTCTTGAGGTGGCCCAAGGGCCCACTCCATGCTGCACTCCTCCAATCTTTCTTGAGCACATACATAGGCTTGGGTAGCCTTTTTCCATGTCGCACGCATAAAATACACCTGACAGAGATGGATATCAGGTTTCCCTCCTTGTCGTGCTTGCGCGTCACATCAAAACCCGGGAGCGCCCAATCGTAATGGTTGGGATCCCCCTTTCTCGCCCTCTCCTTCTTCTTCTTCTTCCCGTGGTGCCATCCCCATCATCGATGGGGGTCGATGGCCAATTGACTTTGATGATGTCATTCTCGCCCGCCTTTTCCAACGTTCGCGGCCCTGGCGCACTGTGTCTCTTCTTCTTAAAAGCGTTGTGTATAGACTGCTGCTGGGCAGCTCGTCTCTTGCGGGCCTCCAATCGCTCGCCTCTGGTCTTCACAGTCGACTCCGGCGTTGTGTCAGACATCACCAACGCCATCCCCACGTAGTTGAACAAGTCGATACTTCCAGGAGTTGATTGAGAAGGTTTTAGCATGGGGTCGCGACCTGAAACGCAAGCACAGTGGTTGAACCAACATAGTATGACATGCTGAAAACATTGCAGTTACTTACGTTGAAAATGTCAACAAAAATATCCCTCAGACCTAGCGACAAACCGAACTTCTGTCCCGTCCAATCAGCTGGTACCCCAAAGTCCGAGTCACTCCTAGCCCCCCTCATCCTCTTCATCACTACCAGAATTGTAAGTTGAAGCACTCCACCCATCATGGTCTAGTATTCTATATTGCCAATCATCGTCAAGGAAAAAACCTGCCTCAGCTAATCGGTTCTCTAGTCTTCTTAACTTACACTGGTATACATTATGAGTCCTTGCTACCGTCTTATACCCGACCCCCCGTTTGCACTCCCCATGCAGGCTATTTATTCGGATGTCCAACACTGCCGACGCAAGGCGCATCCGCTCCTGCCGCCTATGTCGCATCCGCACCGCCCGTGCCACCGCCCTCTGCTCACACACACGTTCCATTCTCCTCCTCTCTATATCGAGGAGGACCTGGCGCCATTTGCCGGACCTCGCACGCGCCGCCTCCATCCCCCTTAACAAACTAAAAATGGACCTACAGGCCAGGGCAAAGTGTGCCCCGTCCCTTACATTCAACCTATCCCCGATCATAGCATATATGAAAGGTGGCATCCCAAGGAACTCCAACTCCATCCTTTCATTAGCTGAGACCCTATCCCTCAACTTTCTGAGCCTAACACGGACCCCTGCCCGGTGTTTCCTTGTGCGCCGCTTTGTGCCGTCAGGCCTCCGCTGGCCTCGACGAACGCCACCTGCACCGGCAAAGGCAATTGTTGGACATATAGTAGCGTAGCATTTCCCGGCCAATGGGCGGCTGGTACTCTGCCTTTCCCGGCCAAAAGGCGGCTGGTACTAAGGCCACATAGACCAACAAATTGCCAGCACCGTAGGAATACAAGAAAAACAAAGCCCCCATCGCATGGGGCCCGGTGCGGTGCACTGGGAGAGGCAAGTGTTGGACACGATGGCATAGTATTTCCCGGCCAATGGGCGGCCGGTACTCTGCCCTTCCCGGCCAAAAGGCAGCCGGTACTAAGGCCACATAGACCAACAAACTGCCAGCACTACAGGAATACAAGAAAAACAAAGCCCCATCGCATGGGGCCCGGTGCAGTGCACTGGGAAGGGGAAATGTTGGACATGATAGCACAGCGTTTCCCGGCCAATGGGCGGCCGGCACTCTGCCCTTCCCGGCCAAAGGACAGCTGGTATTGAGGCCACATAGACCAACAAACTGCCAGCACTGCAGGAATACAAGAAAAACAAAGCCCCATCGCATGGAGCCTATGCAGCAAGATAACATATGCATGACAGACATTTAGGAAAGTGCATCGTCCACCATTAACTCCTGTTCTAGTGCACACAACACCAAACTACAGACAACAACACAATATATAGCAGCTTTCAAGCCTTGGAATCCAAGGTCAGCTTACGTTTTCTCTTCTCTGTGGAGGCTACCAGGGTGCCGCCCTTGGAGGTACCGGCCTTGATGCCTTCTGCAGCGTTAATTAGACTGCCTGCGCCTGCCACACACACAATGAAGTACACACCCAGCAAGATGCTCATGCACCAAAAGAGACAAATGGCACCAATAGGGACACGATGGGAGAAGTAGCAGCTGCCCATGCACACCGCGAGCCCGTCAACAGTGGCTTTTTCCCGGCCAGGCCATGGCCAATACTCCAGCCGAGCAGAACAGCAATCCCCCCGCCCCGCCCCGACATGATCTCGGACAAGCAACAACCACCCATGCACACCGTGAGCCCAACAACAGTGGCCTTTTCCCGGACAGACCAGGACCGGTACTCTAGCCGAGCACAACAGCATTCCCCCTGCCCCAACCTGACACGATCTCGGAGAAGCAAC
Source organism: Ostreobium quekettii (assembly GCA_905146915.1). Classification (NCBI taxonomy): domain Eukaryota; kingdom Viridiplantae; phylum Chlorophyta; class Ulvophyceae; order Bryopsidales; family Ostreobiaceae; genus Ostreobium; species Ostreobium quekettii. The sequence goes on from CAJHUC010001739.1 coordinate 11,384, forward strand.
AACCGCCTATTTCACCCCCCTACCTGCATTATCCCCTGGTGCACCATGCTCACGGCCAGGGCCTGCATTGGAGAAAGTAAAACACGTTACCACACGGCCATCCACCCAGTGCCTTCACAAAACAACAGCCCTTTCTCGGCCAAGCAGTGACCGGTACTCCAGCTGAGCACAACAGCAATCCCCCCGCCCCGCCCCACCCCGACAAGATCTCGGATAAGCAGCAGCCGCCCATGCTCACCGTGAGCCCAATAGCAGTGGCTTTTTCCTGGCCAGATTATGGCCGGTACTTCAGCCGAGCAAAACAGCAATCCCCCTACCCCAACCCGACACGATCTAGGAGAAGCAGCAACCACCCATGCACATTGCGAGCCCGGTAACAACGGCTTTTCCCAGCCAGGCCATGACCGGTACTCCAGCCGAGCAGAACAGCATTCCCCCTACCCCAACCCAACACGATCACGGAGATGCCACAATTACCCATGCACATCACGAGCCCAGCAACGGTGGCTCTTTCCCGGTCAAGCCATGGCTGGTACTCTAGCCGAGCAGAATGGCAATCCCCCCGCCCCACTGGCGCCATCACCACCAGCACGGTGCCCGCGGCACTCACCTGAGGGTACCGATGCCATGGGGGCAACTGGCGGCGGGGGGCCCCGACGTAGCACTTCACATACCCCAGGGGCAACACATCACATGCCAGCCAATCGAATATACTGAGCTTAGAAACGCTTTGGGCATACATTCTGCCTGCAAGACAGGCAACAATGATTTGAAGGGGTACATGGATGTGCCACGGGGGCGACCAACGTGCACTGCCAAATCCATCAAAGACCTAGGCAATCGCACCCCACATCCACCATGCATACCCGTTGCGCACTCAACCAGGCGTCTGGCCGTCCGGTCTGGCAACGGGACCCGCTCTACGGTTGTTATCCGTCACCTTTGCCAAAGTACAGGCCTTTGGGATTGCCTGTCTTACAGAATTTCAATGGAACAGTGTTGGAATTTCTGTACTGGTGTTCAGCGCATTTCATAGGTCTGTGTTGCTCCGTAAACTTTGATGGAATTCTGTCAACCTCTGTGGTCCGGTCAGCAGTTCCGTTACGAGGAGCCTGTCCTCCATTGACGCCGGCGAGGATTCCGTAATGCGTGGTTCCATTCTGGAAGGTTGTGTGGATTTCTGTAGCCGTCTATGCTGATATCAGCATGGCCCCGCCCATTTCTGTTAGATAGTTTTTCTCTCTATGGCCCGCTCACAGATTCAGTTGACTGTAAGGAATCTTAATAGAGCCAACTAAATTCTGTTGTGGATGGACAGAAAGGGCCACGTCTACCTCCCCATCATGTCAACAACCCAATATCCTTTATGAAAGCACTTGCCGGGAGTCAACATGCACTCCGGATTGGACCTAGCCCCAAGCACCCGTGTAACTCATGCTAATTTACCCGGCATTCCAGTTCCTGGGAGATCAAAAGCCAAAACTAACCCTTGTCTTGGTCGAAACACACGATTGTGCACTGCCGCACACACCTACCTTCCCCAACAAGTCGGAACTAGTTCTCGGTGAGACCAGAGGTGGGCCGTCCCAGAACAGGGATAGACTAGGAACAGGGACAGGGACAGGAACGGACTAGAGTCCGTTCCCGTCCTTGGGCCGGCAGGCTCAGGAATAGCCAAGGAACGGCTCCGTCCCTATGATGGAATAGTGTGCAGCCGTCCCAATTCCGTTATGGGGCAGTACGGCTAGACGTGGCCGCTCAGCTTTTTTTCTGTTAATTTACTTCTGTAAATTTTTTGAGCACAAACAATCCGCCCGTCGATTTTCTGTTATTTTGCCAGAGCTGGGTTTCCGTAGCCATTTATGCCATGTCAACTTTCATTTTTTGGCTCTGGAGCTGTCCATCAAGGGGTGTTTGCAGCCACTTGTTTTTGTAAAAGTATTTTTTTGTCCGTTGCCTTTCCTGGCGTTCCGTTGCCATCCATCACGGACTTTGAGATTCCGTTGGTCAACGGCGGTTTTTGTTAGAGGCAATTTTTGCCAAGCGGATTTTTGCCTCTAGATATGGGCCACAGCAGTGACATAACAAGGTGCAATAATAATACATGTCTAAACAACATATGTCTACCTATTTGCAGTCCATGCCATTATAAATGCTACCTCGGCCGGTACTCCTTGCCAGACTGAGGACGCAACCCATTGTTCTTTCCCAGCCATCCCTTGCAAATGCTAGACTACATACATAAACACACCCTGGGGCACAAAGGCAATCCCCCGTTGCATTTTCCCGGCCAGCCCACGGCCGGTACTCCTTGCCAGATAGGGGACGCAACCCGTTGTTCTTTCCCGGCCATCCCTTGCAAACGCTAGACTACGTATTTAAACACACCCTGGGCCCAAAGGCAATCCCCCGTTGCATTTTCCCGATCAACCCATGGTCGGTACTTGCTGCGGTAATGAATGGCTAGTAATCCTTTGCCAAATGCACAAGTTCACTCGCAGCAACTAAAACAAAATTCATCGTGGTTCGTCATCTGATGCCTTGGACTTTGATGTGGTCCTCAATGATGTCTTGGACTTCCTACGCTTAGTTGGACGCCTCTATATCCTGGTGCGTGCTCCTCTGCTCCTTCTATGCTTCTTTTTCCTTCACAAAACAATAGCCCTTTCCCAGCCACGTAGCGGCCGGTACTCCAGCCAAGCACAACAGCAATCCCCCCGCCCCACCCCGACACGATCTCGGAGAAGCAGCAGCCACCCATACACACCACGAGCCCGACAACAACAGCTTTTTCCTGGCCAGGCCAGGGCCGGTACTCCAACCGAGCAGAACAACAATCCCCCCACCCCACCCCTCCCCGCCCAGAGGTGGGCCGTCCCGGAACGGGGATGGACTAGGAACGGGGATGGACTAGGAACGGGGACGGGGATGGGAACGGGGACGGACCAGAGTCCATCCCCATCCTTGGGCCGGCAAGCCCAGGAACGGCCAAGAACGGATCCGTCCTTGGGCTGGAACGGACTGGGACGGATTTGGAACGGTGTGCAGCCGTCCCAATTCCGTTCTAGGGCAGTACGGCCCACCTAGGAGTCCATTCTTGTACTGCCCAAGGTCTGTCCAGAGTCCGTTCCAGACCAGTCCAGACTCCGTTCCAGGCCATTCCGAAGGCCATCCTAGGCCATCCTAGAACCCGTTCCGGAGACCGTTCCACAGTACATACCAATATCAGATTCATGCATGGACCAATAAGAATGCCACGATTAGACTTGACGCATGGGCCAGGCGCCCCATGGTCCACAAACGTGATGCCCCTGCCCCCGTGCAGTGCAGTTTGCGCTTGTTGCAATAGGTGGCAGGACCAAGCAGACGCAGCGGCGGCGGCTTCCGAAGGCCAGGGAGTCCCAGCCCCCGGCCCGATGTCACCAAGGCCGCCCCCCACAGCCTGCGGCAAGGGATGCCCAGGGCCAAACAGAGGGGCGCCCGAAAAGGCGGTCCCCCCACCCCCCAAGGTGAGGGATCTGGGCATGCGGGGACAGCGGTGGCAACGGCAGGGGGGGAAGGCTAGGGGGCGTCTGTTGGCGGCAGTGCCCTGCTCCCAGACCTGTTTAACTTTGCGTATTTGGGGAAGGGGGACCTGGGGGACTCGGATCTGGAACCCAGCATGGAGGGGGCTTCGAACCCACGACAGCCGCCAGCTGTTGGGGCATCTGAAGGGTTGTTGCCGGCCGGGGATCTTGAGGGCGCGCCAGTGAGCGGCAGGGTGGGGGCTGCATCTGTGCCGGTGGCGATACCTGGGGGCCCGTTGATGGCATCGCGGGCCGCCTCTGGAAACGGGGTGAAGCGCGCGGCCAGCGGCAAGGGCGGGAATGCACCCTCAAGGGCAAAGCAGGCCCGAACGGAGGGAGGGGGTGGGGTGGGGGTCGCCTCTGGCAGCAATAGGTGTGTGGCCCCACCATTGGGGCCCGGGCAGAGCGACAGCCGGTGGGTGAAGCCATTGTATGTGGAAGAGGAGGGGCGGTCTGGCATCCTTGCGAGATACGACGGTGTTATAGGGAAGGAAGACGACCACAACAAGATCATTTGCCGCATATGCGGCAAAGGAATTTCCTTCAAGTCGTCATCCTTCTCAACTGCAGAAAAGCATATGGGGCACCACAAGGTTACGCGACGGACGTTGTCTGTTGCCGTGGAGCTGGCAGACAAAGCACGGGCGGATGGTGTTGCTTTTCCCATGGCTGGGTTTCTTGCGCGGATAGCTGAGGAGGGCCGCGAGGTGGGAGTGGCACAGTACATGCAGCAGTAGACCTTTACCAAAGGAACCACCCCGTGGCAGCAAATATGGTCAGCAATCACCCGCTGGATCGTAGCAGATAGCATTCAGCTATCCGTTATTGAGTCTCCAAACTTCCGCCGTATGTGCAAGGTACTCAACAGCCGCTACCCCTCCTTCAGCCAGAAGGCCGTCACCAATGAGGTCGGCTGTTACCACATCGTTGCATGCATTGTGTGCAATATGTTGTGCTGTCCCATGGTGTCCATGTGATACAAACTGTAGCACACAACTATGTTGGTTATCAGCCTGAAAATAGTGTCTCTGTTGTTATCGTAGGTGGCATCCATGCACTGTCAGGCGGTGCAGAAGCTGCGGGGGATGGAGGAGTGGAATAAGGTGTGGCCGGCCTTCATCTGTGACCTTTGGCGCTCTCGCACATGGTGAGAGTATTTTTTGATGACTATGCACTGGGTGGAGGAGACGCACTAGCATGACGGCCACGCCAACCGCCAGTGGCGTCTGCGGAGCACGTGCATGGGGTCGGTGCCTGTGGAGGCGGAGAGTATCACGGCTGAAGGTGAGAGATTGTGCAGCGAATGGGCAGCAGTGACTACCCAACTGGCAGTTGGTCGTGTTGTTTGTTATTTGTGATATTCGCCTTTGTTGCTTGTCGCAAGCAGTTTGTGTATGCAATGGTGGTGGACTTGGCCCGTAAGGATCTGGAGAAGTATGGGATGACGGGGTGAATGGGCAGTAGTGACTACCCAACTACCAGCTGATCGAGTGGTTTGTTGCTTGTCACAATGTGTTTGTGTATGCAGTGGTGGTGGACCTAGCCTGCAAGGAGCTGGAGAAGTATGGGATGACCGGCTGGTGGCCGTCCTTTGTCATGGACGCTGGGAGCAACATCAGGCAAGCTATTAGGGGGGAGTTGGTGGCACATGAGGTTGGGGAGCAACCCAGAGGCGGCCTGGCAGATTGGTCACGTTGTGCCCACCACATGCTCCACAATGTCGTAACCTATGGCCTGACCAACCTATGCGTCCGCGCCGGCTATACCAAAGGCTGCCAAAAGCTTTGCAGTGCAATAGACCGGTAAGTTATGATGCTGGTGTGTCTTGGTGTGTATGATACTGTGTGTGCATATATGTTGGAGGTTATTTGTGTGTGTAGCAACTGCTGCAGCTGCTGCTTCTTAGGAATTGGTTATCAATATTGTGCATGTGTCCCGATGATGGCAGGGTCTCCTCGCTGGTGAACCACATGCATGCCAGCGCGAAAGCCACAACTGAGCTGCGAAGGTTGCAAGTGGAAATAATAAGGGAAGGTAGTAACGTAGTTTCTAGTGATGAGGAGGGGGTGTTTGCATCGGAGGTGCCCTCCGATGAGTCGGGTGAAGGCGGTAGGAGGCCCAACCTACGGAGGGTACTTTAGCTGGTCAGGTTTGTGGAAACTCGATGGAATAACATATTTTTTATGTTGCAAAGGGCTGTGCGCCTGAGGAAGGCTATTGACAGATGGTTTGGGCTGCACCCCGAATATGATAATCCCATCGAGATTACACAATGGGGCTAATTGGAGGCCCTCCTCCCAATCTTGGCATCTATCAAGAGGTGCTATAAGAGGCTGGAGGCGGAGGCATACCCTACAGGCTCCAAGGCTCTGACCAAGCTGATGCACCTCCGGCGTTTCCTTTACAAAATTGGTGAGGTGGAAAATAAGGGGTCATACAATGGGTTGGTGCCATTCTGCAGTGACATATTGTGGAAGCTAGAAAAGGCACTCAGCGACTCTACGTGGGTCTGGCAGATAGCCTTTTTGGCTATGATAGACCCCACCATTGAGAGATCATTATTAATCACTCAGTGATGGTGTTGTTGGTGTTGTGTATTGTTTCTCACTGTGGTGTCGTTCAAATATTCAAATATATATAAAATGTCGGAAGTATTGCTGATGAATTGTATGGCGTGTGTGCAGTGTACGCTTGGAAGGCTACCCTAGAGTCCTACATAAAGGTACTAAAACCCATCAGGGAGAAGTTCATGTTGGTGGATGCCGTGATAGAGGACATGTCGGCTGAGCTGATAGAAATGTGTCTTAAATTTGCGAAGGGCATTGGGTGGTCAGAGGCATCGGGGCAAGCAGACCTGCCACCCCATCTTGGACAACGGACCGTGCGCAAGCCGAGGGAGAAGCGCACAGGGCATAAGACGTTTGACACCAGCTCCGAAGAGGATTATGATGCAACTTGGGGCCGGGGCCCAAGGGCAAAGGGTGCCGTAGGGCTTAGCCAACCTGCGGGCGCTATAGCGGGCGGCGAACTGACAGATGCCACACAGCGGTTGATCCGGCAACACGTTTAGGAGTTCTTAATAGAACGCTGGAGTTTGTGTGAGCCGGGTGCCCCACGAGAGGAGGATGCACTAGATTATTGAGCATGGAATAGTGCTCGATGGCCCATAGTGGCGTGGGTGGCCCGACACTCATTGTGTGTGCCGGCCGGAAGTGGTGCGTTAGAACGGGGCTTCTCAGTATCCGGCCATACTGTGCAATCTTGGCGGGCATCTCTAGGGGATGAATGCATTGAGCAGCTAACGTTCTTGTCCGGCAACACTGACTTATAAATTACAAGTTGTAATTTTCCGGGTTCTATTGGCTTGTCTCGAATTGGCCCATGGCCCATAGGCTATGGGCGTGTGTATGACTTGTTTTAATTTTGGCTATATGTCCAACTTGTACATTGGGCAATGTGCATATTGCCTTTGCTGCAAGTCAGGTGTCCCTGCGAAAATGTGTCTTTTGGCCCTGAATCCGGCATTATGAATGCCTTCGTAACTTGCACTGGTCCGCCAGTGGCCCCCCCAACTCGTAAGACCTCCAATTCGCATGGTCTGTTCTTGGGGAACGGACAGGAGCAGACCTGAACGGACAAGGACGGGGACGTTCCATGTCAGGAATGGGTCCGTTCCTAAGCTGGGATGGATCTGTCCTTGGGCAGGAATGGATCCGTTCCAACACCGTTCCGGCCCAGCCCAAATCCGGTCCAAATCCATTCCCGGGGAATGCCCAGGAACGGACTGGGACAAGGACGGGAACAGGTCCGTTTCTAGGACGGGAATAGACACCATCCCCGTTCCCGTTCCTATGCCATATGGCCGGGCCCACCTCTGGCCCCGCCCTACCCCGGCACAATCTCGGATAAGTAACAGCCGCCCATGCGCATCGTGAGCCCAACAACAGTGGCTTTTTCCCAGCCAAGCCATGGCCGGTACTCCAACTGAGCAGAACAACAGTCCCCCTGCCCCAATCTGACACGATCTTGGAGAAGCAACAACGGCCCATGCACACCACGAGCCCAGCAACAGTGGCTCTTTCCCGGCCAAGTCGCAGCCGGTACTCTAGCCGAGCAGAACAACATTCCCCCCGCCCCACCCCGACATGATCTTGGAGAAGTAGCAGTCGCCCATTTCACCCCCCTACCTGCATTATCCCCTGGTGTAGTAGGCTCACGGCTGGAGCTTGCATTGGAGAAAATAGAACATGTTACCAAATGCCCATCCACCCAGCGCCTTCACAAAACATCAGCCCTTTTCCAGCCAAGCAGCGGCCGGTACTTTAGCCGAGCAAAACAACAATCCCCCTGCCCCACCTCGACACGATCTCGGATAAGCAGCAGCCACCCATATATGGTGTATATACACACTGCAAGCCTAGCAACAACGGCTTTTTCCCAGCTAAACCACAGCCGGTACTCCAGCCGAGCAGAATAGCAATCCCCCCACCCCGCCTTGATTCGCCCCACCCCGACCCGACCCGACACGATCTCGGAGAAGCAGCAGCCACCCATACACACTGCGAGCCTAGCAACAACGGCTTTTTCCCAGCCAGGCCATGGCCGATACTCCAGCCGAGCAGAACAGCAATCCCCCTGCCCCACCGATGCCATCACCACTGGCACGGTGCCGGCGGTACCCCACTCACCTGAGGGTACCAACGCCATGGGGGCAATTGGTGGCGTGTGGCCCCGACGCAGCACTTCACATACCCCAGGGGCGTCGCATCACAATGTGATGATCACATGCCAGCCAATCGAATGTACTGGGCTTGAGAACGCTTTGGGCGTATATTCTGCCTGCATAATGGAGGACAACGATTTGAAGGGCATATGGATGTGCCACGGGGGCGACCAGCGTGCACTGCCGAATCCATCGAAGACCCAGGCAATCGCACCTCATGTCTGCCATGCATACCCGTTGCGCACTCAACCAGGCGTCTGGCTGTCCGGTCCGGGAACGGGACCCGCTCTGTGGCTGTTATTCATCACCTTTGCCAAAGTACAGGCCTCTGGGATTGCCCGTCTTAAAGAATTTCAACGGAATGGCGTTGGAATTTCTGTACTGGGGTTCAGTATGTTTAATAGGTCTGTATTGCTCCGTAAACTTTGATAGAATTCTGTCAACCTCTGTGGTCCGGTCAGCGGTCCTATTACAGGGGCTTGTCATCCGTAGATGCCGGCGCGGATTCCATAACACGTGGTTCCATTCTGGAAGGCTGTGTGGATCTCTGTAGCCATCTATGCTGACGTCAGTATGGCCCTGCCCGTTTCTGTAAAACACTTTTTCTCTCTGTGGCCCGCTCACGGATTCAAGGTGTGTCTTAAATTCGCGAAGGACATTGGGTGGTCAGATACATCGGGGCAAGCAGGCCTGCCACCCCATCCTGAACAGCGGACCATGTGCAAGAACAGGGAGAAGCCAAGGGAGAAGCGCACGGGACACAAGACGTTTGACACCAGCTCCGAGGAGGACTATGATGCAAGGTGGGGCCGGGGCCCAAGGGCAAGTGGTGCCACGGGGCCTAGCCAACCTGTGGGCAATGCAGCAAACTAATGGATGCCACACAGCAGTTGATACAACAACACATTCAAGAGTTCCTAACAAAACGCTCGAGCTTGTGTGAGCCGGGTGCCCCACAAGAGGAGGATGCACTAGATTATTGGGCACAAAATAGTGCTCAATGGCCCATAGACTATGGGCCATAGTGGCATGGGTGGCACGGCACTCATTGTGTGTGCCAGCCGGAAGGTGCGTTAGAACGGGACTTCTTGGTATCTGGCCATACTGTGCAATCTCGGCAAGCATCTCTGGGGGATGAACGCATTGAGCAGCTCATGTTTTCGTCAAGCAACATCGACTTGTAAATTACAAGTTACAATTTTTCTGGGTTCCACTGGCTTGTCTCGAATTGGACTACGGGCATGTGTGTGACTTGTCTCAATTTTCGCTATGTGTCCAACTTATACATTGGGCAATGTGCATATTGCCCTTGTTGCAAGCCAGGTGTTCTGTGCAAAATATGTCTCTTGGGTCTGAATCCAGCCTTGTGATTGCCTCCCGAACTTGCACTGGTCCGCTAGTGGCCCCCCTTAACTCGTAAAACCTAGAATTTGCATGGTCCATTCTTGGGGAACAGACCTGAACGGACAAGGATAGGGCCGTTCCATGCTATGAACAGATCCGTTTCTGAGCCAGGAGAGATCCGTCCCTAAATAGGAACAGATCCATTCCAACACCATTCTTGCCTGACACAGATTTGGTCCAAATCCATTCTTGGGGAATGGCCCAAAACCAGATTGGATCGGATTGGAATGGACTGGGATGGACTGAGACGGGAACGGGAATGGGTCCGTTCCTGGGATGGGAATGGACACCGTCCCCATCCCTACCCTAACCCCATTTGGCCGGGCCCACCTCTGGGTGAGACCCTGACAGACAGAGTGGTTTGGCCTTGTCTGCGTCAGTTGGACCAAACACCCTGGGCACGAGTCACAAGCAGTCAAACTTCTACTCAAGCTTACTTGAGCTCTCCAAAGGCACACACAACAGTTAAACTACCAGGCACCAATTACAGGTGGTTTTGGGCTTGTTCAATAATGAGACACTGTTTGTCGGTCAACATTGATGAAATACACCCATAGCTTGCCGTGTCCCCTTCCCACTCATAACGAATCTCCACTTGCGTCCTTACCCAGAATTCTACTACTAAGTTCCCACACTCCCGGTGTTCTGCCCATTCAAATTACACTAATATGGACTACTTCACATGGGAACTCCAACCTCTAAACCAACACTATATTGCCGATTCTATCCTGCAGTCTGCCGACTCACACTCCAACTCGGATCTACTCTCTCTATCCGAAGGTCTGACGGAAACCTCCCGGTGAAGTGGCCTTGTACCCGTTTTTGCCATGTGCACAAGTCACCAATAATGAAAGCATTATTGCATAATAATGCAGACCCTCACTTGTGCCAAGCTGGTACCCCATGAGGCCCAGATTGCCTTGGCAAGGGACTCTAGTATGTGGGAGCTTTGGTCGCTCGAGATAATTGCCCCAAGAGAGAATCGTATGGGCAATGGGGATTATCAAACAATATCAAACCACCGACTATGGAAACTGGGCCCCAGCAAGATGACAACATCAAGGGCACACCCACATAACCCTGTACAACTATGCATCTCAGATGCAGAAGTACACCTAAAGCAACGAACCCCAAAGGCATCCGTGCCTCCTCCGGGAGCGCTCGTCCCCATACCACGGTGAGGGATAACTCCTCCACTCAGTCCTATTGCATTGGCCTCAGGGGCCGGAAAGGAGAGGCCATGCAGTGCAAAAATGAAGCAATGCCCATTGCTGTTTTGGGCAGCTTCATGTGAGGCCATGGACTGGCAATGGGGGAGTCCAACCGCATATTGGCAAGCACTGTCCATGCAGGCATGGCCTTTCCTGCTAGGGGGATTGGATTGCCTCCCCTTGGCCTTTCATCCTGACCATGTAGTTTACGTTTGGAAGGGGCTACATGTTTTTGCCCCCACTCCGGATGGCCATGACTAGGATTGGTGGGTCGCAATGGCCTGGACATTCGTGCCCAGCACGCAAGGCCAAACTGAGCATTCTGAGCTACTGGGCTTGCACAGCAGGGGCTGGTTGCCGATCTGACTGGCAATGGTTTGCGGTGGAGCTCTAGGGAGAGAAACGCACTGACCCAGAACCGTGGGTGAGGTTGCGGGGAGCGACGGGGAGTGACAGGTGCAAGGACCCAAAGGGTGGTTTTCATGGATGATTCAGAGGGGATGCAGGTGCAAACAGGGGATCGCGATATATCTCTACCCGGAGCAAGTGGTGCATGCAAGAGCTCCTTAGCCACTGATCCACCGCCAAGATGGCATGTTTCATGACCAACGATGGGGCGCCTGCCTGTGTGAACTAGATCATGGAGTGGCGCAAGGCCCAGGCACTCCCCGACCTGAACGATGTTGAGGAAATTTGCAAGTAGCTAGAGCAATTCCAGGGTGCTGGCCTCACAACGCCAGGAGTTCAAGCGACATGGACAAACGAGCAAGGAGAGGTATTGGTAGATCGAGTCTGGGAACACTCCAACAACCTCCTATGCATACTCTTGGAGGTATGGGACGCTTCCCTGGGCAACGATTACCATATATTTGATATGATAAAGCAAGCGGTGGGGGCTTTTCAAGCTTCACTGGATATAGAAGGTTTGTCTATAGCGGTGAAGTTTGAGGTGCTCATGCAGTTCGAAGTAATGTGCTATACCAGTTTGAAGCCGGCATGGGATGCATCCCAATGGGATGTGGAGGTCTCGGAACTATACTGTATAGATAACAAACCCATGGTGTGGTGCACACTGGAGATTGTGGAGGAGGAAATCTAGTGGAGCAAAGGCATGTCATGGTTGATTTCTTCCACAAGTGCATCAATGCACCGAACTTGGATTGGATGAGGTATATTTGAAGGATGGGTAGTTGAGGTCCTTGGTGGAAAAATGCTCAATGGTGACCCGACTACCCCCAGGGCCACCCAAGCAAAACCTGGATTCGCTGGTACTATAAAACGCTATCGAGGGCTGGAATACATAGGCCCAAGCAATGCAAGCGTGGTGGAGTTTTGATGCCATCAAGGTCGAAGTGCAAGGTTGGCTTCAAGGGCACAAGACCAAGACAAACATCGAGTTGGAGCCCTCTCCCTCCATAGGGAAAGATGGCTGAGTTTGGTGGAGGTGGAGGGAGCAGGAGCAAGCTGATACTAGCAATGTGATAGTTAGAGCATGAGCCATAACGTGATGGCAGGACAACTTGGACCTATATGATACCGTGCCGCAGAGATGGCCCTTTTGATAGACGCTATTTTTTATATTTCCTACAAGCTCGGACCGCCGCACGCGCTGCGCACATGGCGTCCTCTGATTAACCCGGCGTCGCGGCTTCGGGTGGTCGTATGGACTATCGAGATAGTTCTGTCAAGGGCTTAAGAAGTAGTTGAATACAAACGAGTTTGAAAATGAGTTGGAAAAGTGCAATAGCAATAAAATCGAATCGCGTGGACTTGATTTTTAATAGAAAGTTAACTACAGTAGTTAGTGTGTGAAATAGCTTACCAATGGGTGCACAAACTCGTGCACCATTTAGTCGCTTATTCGATGCACTGATTGTTCCACATGCAGTTTGTGCATGAATCGGTGCAGCAAATGGTGCTCCGATTGGTGGAGCGTGGCAATGAAACGCTGTTTTTTTCCCTGTTGTCGTTTTTTTCATCAGCACCGGTTTGTCAATGAGCGACCACGATAGCGTGGGCAAGGTGTTGGCGCTGGGAGGGCTGCAAGCGAAGCCCAACGCGGGGCAGCCCAGGCGCTGGATGCTAGCGCCTTGGCTGCCTTGCGATAGACCGGAGGTTTGACCCCACTTGATCGGCGCCATGGCAGGCGATCGCCGCTGCCAAGCGATCCCAAAAGGCAGGCGATCCTAAGTGCCGACCATCGCCGGCGCTTGGAGCGTTCGCTTGCCCAGAACGGACTCCAAAGGGTGCCAAAGTGGCCAGCCTTGGCTGGGCATTTGGTGCCTCTTTGTCGTTGGCTGGTGTGACCAGAATTGGCGAATTGAGGCACAAACTGCAAAGAGAGAGTGGGGGGCGGCGATTGAGGCCCCACTACCGACGCTTTGCGGTAACACGTTTGGGATTTGCGCCGGGGCGCTGCGTGTTGCACGCTTCCTTTTTACTTGACGGAATCGCTGCTCGTGGCCACCGATTGTGGCCTGGCGCGAGTGCCAAAGTTGGCGCCCGTGGGTGACGGCAATCGGTGGCCGCGAGGGGCAAAAGTGGCGATTGTTGGAGGCCACAATCGGCCTCCCACTCCCGTCGCTTTGTGGCCACGCGGTTGGCACTTTCCCCTGTGCCCTGGGCGCTACGCGATCTCTAGCTGACCGCTGGAACCTGGCCTTCGCGAGCACCGATTGTTGCGTTCTGCTGGCGCCAATCTAGGCGTTCGCAGGTTGCCATAATAGGTGCCAGCGAGGGCCGAAAGCGGGGGGAGTGAGAGGCGGTGATTGGCCTCCCACTCCCGTCGCTTTGCAACGACACGTTTGCCATTGTCGCCCGCACTTTGGGCGCCGGGCGTTGTCCAAGTGAGCCAAGGTGTCTGCCCCTCGTGCCTCCGATTGTTGCCACCCGCGTATGCCGATCTGGGCATCTGCGAGTGACCACGATCGGTGGCCACGAGGGGCAGACGTGGTGGGATCTTGGGGGCCGATCGGCCTCCCACTTCCGCAACTTGTGAACTTACTCTTGTGGTGTTTGTGGAGCTGGTGCTCGCGGCGCTCACAGCCCAGCACCAGCCACAACCCGGCACTCTTGAAATGGCTGGCCAAGGCAGTTCAGCACATGGCGTTGCTCCTGCCACGGACCAGCTCGCCGCCGTGTTGCAGCCTCTAGTGAGCGTTCTTCTAGTGAACTGCAAACCCAGCGACCTTGCGCCATGTTGCAGCATCTTGTTCACGGTCTTTGAGTGTTTTGCATAGCAGTCATGGCGCCCACGTCGCTTTTGCTTTGTCCTTTTTCATGCACAGCCGCAAGTGTTTGCTTGCCGTTGTGGGCCATCGGCACCCACGCTTATTGCAGCTATTGCACCTCGCATCGGCGATGTGCGTCCCCACCCGTTAAGCCCCTCGGGCGGCTTGAGGGCCAGATGCAAATGGCAGGAATGGTTAGACTTGGGGCGAGGATGGTGGCACCTACCATTACTGAGGCAGCAGACCCACACGCCGCACCGCGCTGCACTGCCGTCTGCTGTTTCGTTGTGTCTCGCCACGCCGCTCTGCCTGGTGGTTGCGGGAGCCATGTTGTTCCTTGAGTTGCAACCCGCACGGAAGAAGCTTTCAGCACGCTCAAGCGCGGTTTGTCATTGGTCGGGGCTTTCACCTTTTGACCAGGCCGCGTTCGCGACCTCAGGTCGCCTGGCTCCCATCCCAACGCCTGCTTTGCTGTGCTTGCCGGCAAACCTCGCGGGGTGCCAAGAGCAGGACACGCCAATCGCTCGTGTCGAAATTTTACCCTTGGTCAGAGGGGCGCGTAGCTGGCGCGGCGAGGCTTGCCGCTGCGCGAGAAGGGCGTGTTTGAACGCCAGCGTGGCAGTGGCCCTGTCGATGCGTTGCGGGCTGCCGCCGTGCTTTGGGCTATACTGTGAGCAGGCCTGGCTTGATTGACGGCCGAGTATTTTAAATACCGCCAGGTTAAATTGAGAAGACATTTTGTATATAGTAGGGATTATGATACATGGTTGTTATTAGTATGGGGCGCCTGCCCTCTTTAAGCCATGATCCCACCTTGCCGGACAATTAGTCCTTACAGGGACCTACGCAAGACCACCCCGGCCTACTTCTGTATGGTATAATAAGATATGGTCCAGTTCGGGTGATGTTACTGTATCTTGTACAAGGCGTCCCCCATACCAGGAGACTTTAATAGGGCGTTCCTCATGTGAGGCCTATGTGCATAGTATTTGTTTCCCCTTAGAGAGAGGTGGGACGTCCCTATCCCAGTGCATGCATATGGGAGTAGACACATGCATGGCTAGAGAACCTGCTATATATGGGGACTAGCTGTGTATCACACCACATGCCCAGTCGACTCGATATATTATTTGCAACATACACATGAAGAGCAAGAGCAATTGTTACAAGGAGAATGTTTCTACTTACAACCATTATTAAAACTCTTCCTTCAGCTTACATGCTGGAAAGTTTACTTCTAGTCTACAATGTATAAGTTCTTATTCTATAATAACCTTTTGTGCAAAATGCCGTTAGTGAGCCTAAGCACAATTAGTGCACAACATCTTGATTTCCAAGCAAATTGTAAAAATCTATTGTGTTCAATATATGCAATCGACCCATAATGCAATAAACATACACAAGATCAAAGAAAAACATGTTTTGAAGTTGCACAATATTACCATTTCTACACTTATGTAGTATCCACTAACGGCATTTTGCATAAAAGGGCGTTCTATGGCCTCGCGGCCTGCACCCATCCAAGGAATGTTCAAGACATACGGGTATCAGCCCGCACATCCCCCTATTCAACTACGCTGGCCCATTCACTTGCAGCCACGATGCCCAGATTGCAAGTGGGGCTGGTTTCCTTAATAACCGGTATTCTTTTGAGCCCACCGTAGCAGTACCTGCCACACATAGGAGAACAAGCATGCTCACATTCAATGTTTGCATCTTGCATTATAACTAGTTTGCATATTAGCAATAGGAGTTCTGCTATCCTCAAATGCTTGAAACAATTCTTGTGCATTGGCAACTGATTTGGCTGATTCCCAGGTGTTATGTTCATGGCCATAACCAAACCATTTGACAAGTTACTCAACAGAGTTCTGTCTATGGCCACATTTTTTAATCCTTGTGTTTAGGATGCATTCGACCTCATACTCCAGTTCCCCTTCAATCTCAATAAAGATTGGTAATGGCTATACTCTGCCACTAGCCTTATAAGGCTTGAGCTTTAATACATGGAAAACCAGATATGTCTTACTCATGTTTTCCAAAAGTTCTAGTCGATATGCAATAGAACCTATCTCGTCAAGGATAGTGAAGGGCCTTATCCACCTCGGTAATAGTCTATGAGTTCTAGGGTGTTTGAGGGTAATATATTAAGTCGAGAGGAGGATGTCATCTCCTTTGCTAAACAACATATCCCTTCGATGGCAGTCAGCATGCTTTGACTGCCTATTCCTTGCTTTCTCTAAGCACTCATTGGCTTTTTCCAATGCTAATTGGACACGGTGATCATCATGTCACTGCTGGTAATCCCTCTATAAGAGATGTACCAATATGTCTTAAATAAGGTTGGTGTGCTCTATCAATGGCCACTGCCAGGCCATGAGCATTCAAATTGTCATAACCTTCTAATAGCTTCTGAATTTTCACCCCAGGGCCTAAGTGTCTCCTTGAGTGTCGATTGTAGTTCAAATAGAATGGGGTCTCCAGGGTTGAATTGTTTTTCGAATTGTTCATTGCAAACTCAGCTATGGCTATCAGTTCATCCTAAGCATCTTGATCAGCATGTATATAATTGCGTAAGTCATCCTCCAGAATTCGTTTCATGACTTTGGTTTGGCCATCTATTTGAGGATGGTACACATTGCTCATGTTGAGCTTTATATTCCACCTTTCTACCAATTACCAGTAAAACCTTGAAGTGAACCAAACATCTCTGTAGAACACTATCACAGAGGGGAGACCATGGTGTCTTATCACATTCTACACCAACAGGTCTATACAGTTTTGTATACTCCAACTGGGGATTTTGACAATAAGCCTGATGGATTCTTGAAGCTAACTCGTTAGCCTCCACCATCCTTTTTGACTTTTGTCTTTGTCCCTTTTTCATACTGTCTGTAAGCCACAAATAGCGAGTTGACTTTTCCTCCATGCCTCTTGTTCATCCGGTGATGGAGAATGCGAGAGAGTGGGTCTGCCACATTCTTTGGCCCTGGGCAGTATTCCCAATCAAAATAAAATTGTTGCAAGATTTCTGACCATCTGGCTTGTGGCCTCCTCAATTGTGGTTATGGCTTTAAGTAGGTCAATGGATAATAATCCATAACTATTTTGAAACATGTACCTTCCAAGTATCACCTCCACAATTGAATGGCGTATACAGAAGCTAATGCCTCTTGGTCTGTCATGTTATAGTTCAGCTCACCAGGGAGGAATTTCCTACTTGCGTAATAGATGGGATAATTATCCTGCATGAGCACTGCTCCGACTACGGCTTGGGATGCATCTACTATAACCTCAAATGGCCTGCTGGTGTCTGGCATTTTGAGTAGTGGAGCTATTGTTAAGTATTTCTTAATATGCTCAAATGTCGATTGATAGTCCGCAGTCCACTCCCACTTACCATTTTTCTTTATCAAGTCTATCAACGGAGTGGCCATTTTTGAGTACCCCTGTATGAACTTTCAAAAATTATTTGCTAGTCATAAGAACTACTGGACGTGCTTTATGCACTGTAGTACTAGCTAGCTTTTAACTTTCTCAATCCCTTCCAAGTTTGTTGAATGCGTTCTTGAGATACAATATATCCCAAGTAGGAGATCTCCTTCTTATTAAACTGGCACTTGTGTAAATGGCAATACAATTTTTGCTGCCACAACACCTCCAATCATGTCTAATAAGGCCGGATATCTGCGCGCTCTGCGCAAGCGCGGTCCTCTGATCAACCCGACAGTGTGATATCATGCGGTCGGCCGGACTACCCACATGTTTCTTGATAGTTGTGACACAATACATATAATTTTGCAATGTGCTAGGGCGCAATAGATATAGTCTTTGAGGCCTTGGCATGCAGTTGAATGCAAGCTAGTTTGAACATAAGTTGAACATATTCAGTCGCAGTGACCAATCACCTAGATTTGGCCTCTTAGGATCAAGTTAAGCACACTAGTTAGTGCGTAAAATGGTGCGCCAGCCGGTGAATGAACTCGTGCACCATTTGTTAGACGATTGAATGCAATGATCGTTGTAAAAATGTGTGCATCAATTGATGCACCAATACGTGCAGTGATTGTAGTGCAAAAACGAAGGCAGGTTTTGAGTGATGGAACATAATCATCTGAGCTTATGTTTGATGATCTAAGTTATGTGTATTAGGGTATGTCATGCACCAACTCGAGTTGGTGCCTTGGGTATTGCACTATTGGCCTTTACAGCGCTGCCTTTTGTGCCTTGCGAGTTATAGTGCTTCAGCGCCTGCTCAAGATCAAATAGTGCTGAGAATTTATGGTTTGATCAGAAAAAAGTAGGCGGTTGCGAATGGGCTCTTTTTAGCTAACAACGTGGTGTCCCTTGGCGTCCACAGGGGGGTGCACAGTGGAGGTGCAATTGGAGAATAGATTCTGTTAATATTGTGCACTGTTCGTGAAAGATCTTATTTCCGTTTGTTGTTTTTCTGTTTGTTTTGGATGAGGGTTCTCGTTGCAGCATTTATTCTACTTTCTGTCCGTTGCATTTTTTTCCTTGGGACCTTTTTTCATCCGTGGTGATATGGGACAGGAGTGAGCACGTTGGAGCACGCCTGCAACGGGCCATGCACACTGGGAGGGCCGAGGACTAGGCCCAAAGGGGGGCAGCCCAGGCGCTGGCTGCCGGCGCCTTGGTTGCCCTGCGATTGACCGCCGATTGACCGCCAGTTGACGGGCGCCATAGCAGGCGATCAACGTAGCGAGGCGCGTCGTCGGGTCGCCCGTGGTGTTAGCGGAGATTGGCGCCTCGATCGCCACTAGGTTGCCGCTCAATCGAAGACCACGGCTGGACAGGCGCCGTGGGCGATTGAGCGGCATACGGGCAGCCAGGCTTGGACAGCATCCCGCCGCTCACACCTTCCCGGATCGGCAGCGGGTGCAGGTGGGAGCAACTGCCCGCGAGGCGCCAATACTCCCGGTGTGCATCATCGCTAGGGGTAGCATGGCTGAGAGGCCGCGGAGCGTGAGAGGGCCCCCCGAATTGACGCTCACAGGCAGCCAATCACGCTGCCCGTGGGGGGCTCGAATGGCCCCCGGCTGGTGGCTCGGCTGGCCGCCCGCGAGCTGCGGGAAGGTACACAGATCAGCGGCTCCCGGCTGCCGATTCACGCCAGCCACGGTGGCTTGGAATGGCATCAATAGGCAATGCATATGAGCGCCCACGAGACGCCAGAGGATTGGTCCGATTGGCGCCTCGTGGCGCCCGTTTGCGCCTCCCGCGTTCGGCTGGAATGGCCCCCCCGCCGGCTGCACAAAAGAGCGCCCGCGAGGTGCAACAGGCATGGGAATATAGGCGCCTCGCGGGCGCACATTCGCGCCAGCTGCGATCGTTTAGAATGAGCTTCGCCGATGGCGCGAGTGGGCGGTTTCTAGGCGCGAAATGCAACACACGATTGGCAGCTCGTTAGCGCGCAATCACGCCGCCCGCCATGCCTTGAAACAGGCCCTGGCAATTCCACGAGTAGGCGCCCGCCAGGCAGAAAATGCCTGGAGGGTTTCGCGCCTCATGGGTGGCTATTCGTGCCACCGCCAGTCCCCTAGAGTGGGCTTTGCCGATGATGTGAGTGTGTTGGGTGCGTATTTAATTTG
This sequence comes from Ostreobium quekettii, assembly GCA_905146915.1. Classification (NCBI taxonomy): domain Eukaryota; kingdom Viridiplantae; phylum Chlorophyta; class Ulvophyceae; order Bryopsidales; family Ostreobiaceae; genus Ostreobium; species Ostreobium quekettii. Next base: position 31,130 of record CAJHUC010001739.1, read on the forward strand.
ATGCGGTTGAGGCATTATTTTTGTCTCAGGCTGGTGACGTCGATATGGTCGAATTTAAGGAGGTTGGTGCGTTGGCCTTGATGTTTGACGTGGCTAGAATCTCGCCTTTTTGTGCTTGATAGCATCCGTAGATCTTGAGGGCATCGGAAAAGGCGAACAGATCTTGTACTTGAACGGCTGGTCGTGTGAATTGCGCTGCTCCGAGCGTGTTGCTTGGGGTGGTTTTGGACGGACTTGCCATGCGTGTCTCGAGTTGGAACGGCCCCAAATCAATAGCTTAACGTCGCGCCCATTACAGTTGGTGCACGCAACAAGACCCCTTCGACGGTGGACTTGTTGGTGCAGTTTGAGAGGCACTGAACCACGGGACAGCCAGGTGGCGGCTGGGTCAAGGCGGTGTTAGGCTCCACCGTTCTACAACGAGGAGGTTGGAGGGGGCTGTGAGGGCCGGGCGTTAGCTTACGACACGGGGCGTTGAGTGCAAGGCTATGGCACTCAAGTTGCGGTTGAGGGAATATGACGGGGTCAGTGAAGACCCGCGTCTGTGGCTGAGGCACGTCAAGAGAGTGGCGTTGGCGAACGACTGGAATGAGGCGAGGGGGCTGCGTTACGCGGAAGCCAGCCTCGTTGGGGAGGCTGAGTTGTGGTTTGAGAGCCGAGGGGCGGACCCTCAATTTCCTGACTGGGACGCGTTCACCCAAGCGGTGCTGGAACGATTCCGAGGTTTCCACTTTGACGAGTTGGTGGAGGAGGAGCTACGGTCAGTTGAGCAGGCCAAAAGTGAGACGGTGGACGCCTACGCAGAGAGGTTTCGTTACTTGCATCAGCAAGCCTCGGAGGCGTTGCCAAGTCTGGACGCACTGGCAAAATACTGGATACGGGGCTTACAGGGTCAACGAGCGCGTACAGTATTTCTGAGGGGACCGAAGACGTGGGAGGCTGCAGTGGCGGACGCGGTGGCGGTTGAAACCGCGGAGAAATTACTCAACGTCGACGCCGAAGCCCGCACGTCCGCCCGGGCAAGCTTACTACCCCGGGAGGGGCGTTTGGGCCAGGAGCGGCGACTCGCGGACCACGAGCTGGCGCAGCTGCTCGCGTGGCTTGGAAAGGCCTACGGCGCGACCGGGGAGGATGGCCGTGACCGTGGAAAGAGGGATGCGCGAGCGCCGATGGAAAACCGCGGGGCTGGGAGGCAATGGGACGCGCAAGCCGGCGATGGATCGGATGGGAGGCTGCCCGATGCTGGGAGATTGCCGCCCGGAAAGCGGCCCAGGGACGGCGCTTGCAACGTGTGTGGAACGCGCGGCCATTGGGCGCGCGAATGCCCGCTCCGCCGAGCGGGGAACGATGGGAATGGCTGGGATGGGGCGCAGCGACCCGCTGCCATGGCCACACGCGGGGCGCAAGCGGTGGGCGCCGATCCCGCCAAATGGCCCGTCGATCCGGAGGAGATTGAGGCTGAGATCTTAGCCGTGGGCGGTGAAGCTTGGGGGCGAAGCGGTCGACCTGTCGCGGAGGGAGCACGGAGCTCGGGTGTGGGTGGCGCAGAAGGCGGAACAACAGGGGCGAAAAAGGGCAATGACAAGTCCTCGGCAGTCACACTGCGGGACGTTGAGGCCCTCATTCGGGCGTATGACGCACGGAAGAAGCGAACCCGTCTAGAAAGGGACCGTCCAGGACCCAGAAGGAAGCCAGTTTTGGACGACGATTGGAGGCGTCATGTGGCCGATCAGTGGAGCCTCCCGTTGCGCCTTTTGAAAGGCAGGAGCCGACGCAAAGTCTACCAGCAATTACTACTGGCGGTGAGAGAGCTTTTTGGACGTCAAAAACGCGCGCTGCAGTGTGCAAGCGACGGGGGGTCAGTGGACGAAGTGAAGGGTGTTTTCGATGGAACCTTTTTGTCTAACATCATCATCGACCCGGGCAGCACGTATAGTATCCTGGATCATGAGTGTGCCAAGCGCCTGGGAGTGAGAATATACCCCGGAATGGCGAGGAATATTGAACTAGCCAATGGGACAGTCGTGGTCCCGAAAGGCGTGACTGGTGTCCACCAGTTCAAGCTGGCCACTACAACATGCGCTTTGAAGTTCTACGTAGTCGAAGCCAGCCAAGCATACGAGGTCATACTCGGCCTCAATTGGCTGAAAGCGGTCAAGCCGCTGGGCGATTTCAACTTGGGGGTGTACCGCATTGGCGTTGGTGGCGAAACAGTGACTGTCAAGCAAATGGACAGAAAAGTGGTACTGGTGGATGATGGGGTGCCAGGACCCGGAAATCAGGGTGGCAATGATGATGATGCATCCAGCGTTGGCGTAGTGGAGGAGCTAGAGGGGGATGGCATCACCAGTGAGAGCGGGAGCAGTGAGGGTGACAGCAGTGGGTCAGATGATGACATAGAGGACATCATGGCATAATTGGGACTGGACGAGGTGTTCCAGGAGGAGCGGCTGCCAGTGAGCAGAGTGGCTGTGGTGAGTGAGGAGATGATGAAAATTGATGTGAATCCTGGGTTGGCTGAACCAGTGCGTAAGAAGATTTGGGACACATTGTTTGAGTTTGAGGATTGTTTTGCTGCATCATTTCTGGACATGGAGGCCACGCCTTTGGCTAAGTTCAGCATTCAGCTCCAGCCTGGGGCGCGTCCAACTAAATGTGGACGTCTGCGTCGTTTCAGCCCTAAGGAAAAAGCATTTCTTGACCAGCAGTTGGACATGTTGGAGCAGGCAGGGTTCATTCGTTACTTGCCTCACAGTGATTGGTTGGCACCAATTGTGATTGCGCCAAAACGGGGTCCGTGTCCTGGTGACGATTTGCGCTTTTGTGTTGGGTACATGGCTTTGAATGCAGCCACAATGACAGACAGTTATCCTTTGCTAAACATTGATGAGGTTCTGGATACTCTCAATGGTTATGCATTCTACTCTGTCTTTGACGGTTTTTCGGGGTACTACTCTATTCGGCTCGATGAAGCCAGCATCCCCCTGACTGCATTTTTGACTCTGTTACGCGCACCAGCCTGATGTGGGAGACGTCCTACTAATGGCCCTTGGTGTGGGGGACGCCCTGCCCAAGGCACGTACTATTCCTCACCCACTGTAACCTTTATCCATATTAGGATACGGGAGTAGGAGGGGTGGTCCCGCCTAGGTGCCCTGTAAGGACCTAGGTGCCCGGCGAGGCGGGTCCGCGGCTCAAAGAGGGCAGAAACCCCACACCCACATCCTATTCGTAACATTTGGTTTCGGAGCCGCCTGAGGGTGGCGGCCACGCTTCCACCTGGGAGCGCGCGAGAGTACAAGACGCCGAAGCCCTTCCCCGGCCTCCTCCATGGAGGCTGAGGAATCGGAAGAACAAGCCCGGGATGGGCAGGCGATCTATACAGCCCGGGATGGGCAAGGAACTGAACAAGCCCGGGATGGGCCAGGAGGTGTAACAGTCCGGGAGGACATGGCTGGACCCTCCACAGCCACATCGGCACCCGCAGCAGAAGATGAGCCGATGGAAGAAGTGGATACC